>PVJA010011408.1:32092-54954 GCA_004027025.1 Myocastor coypus
TTTTTTTTTTTTTTTTTTTTGTTTTTTTTTTTTTTTTTTTTTTTTTCTTTTTTTTTTTTTTTTTTTTTTTTTTTTTTTTTTTTTTTTTTTTTTTTTTTTTTTTTTTTGTGTGTGTGTGTGTGCGTGTGTGTGTGTGTGTGTGAGATTGGGGTTTGAATTCATGACCTTGCACTTGCCAGGTAGGCACTTATGCCACAGAGCTATCTCCCCAGCCTCCTTTATTTTCTAATAAAAGTATTTAAATCATTATTTTTTTTCTTAGAGTTTTGCTTTTACAATATCTCACAGATTTGAGTGTATTATAATTATTTTTTAGTTTGATTTTTCTATTCAATATTTAGCTTACATATAAATGTTCTTTCTAAATGTATGTTACATTTGTTACTTTTATGTGTCATATCTCCAACTTCTTTATTGCTGAAAAATATTGCTTAATTACATCAATTATTTGTAATTTGTTGAGAATCTTTTGTTTGTTTTTTGTATCAGTAATTGAATCCATGACCTTGTGCCTGCCAGGCAGATGCTGTGCTGCTGAGCTATGTCCCTGCCTGTTGAAATTTAATTAGTGATCTAATATAGCATTATTCAATTCAAATATTAAGTAAATCAACTAGGTCATTTAACATTTTCAATAATTAGATTAAAATATTTTTAAACTGTGAAATTGATTTTAAATTATTAATTCATTATCTTATTACCATAAATAGTATAAAATTATTACTGTGATATTTAAGATTTTTCCATTACATTCTAGAAATCTAGTGTGTGCTTTAAACTTATACCAGAGCTCAATACAGACTACCCACATTTCAGGTTGTCCATAACCACTGCTAGTAGTGACCATATTGGTAAAATCATTTTGTGTTGCTTTGGTCTTCTACATACTACTCTTGATTTGCTTGACCTATAAATTACTAATAAAGACATGCTTAAACATACATCCAGCTGGGGAAATAGTTCAGTGGTCTAAGCGCCTGCCTGGCATGGGCAAGGACCTCAGGTGTAATCCCCAGTACCACCTGCCATGCTGGCCTCACACTGAGCTGGCCGCCAAAGCTGGGTGTGGTAGTGCATGCCTATAATCCTGGCCCTGGTGAGGCTGACACAGGAGGATCACAACAAGTCTAAGCTATGTAGCAAGATCCTGTACCAAATATATAAATAAAAGATTATTAAAAATAGCTCCTTATTGGCCCGGGGAGATAGCTCCGTGGCACAAGAGCCTACCTGGCAAGTGCAAGGTTATGAGTTCAAACCCCGGTCCCACAAAAAAAAAAGCTCCTTATGATGATAGATGAGTTAACTTCTTGTAATTTAATTACTTTGAAAGTGAGCTGTACTATGGGATATGAGTATGTTTCTAATTGTTAGGTTTCACCTTAATCTCTATTTTGTGTGAATATATGGGGAAACCTTTTCAGTTATATAGAATTTTTAACCTTTTGTTTTCATACATTCTCTATGTGCTTGCTATAACCAGAATATATATCTTGTTTTTCCTCTCTCCATACAGATACTATTTCTTTTTCCTTTATTTTCCCCTCTGTATTTTTATTTTTACTATTTAGTTTCCTTCTTCAAAGTTTTGAAACTTTCCTCTTCTTTTTCTCTACTTTCACTTTAAAAACATTAGCATAAATAACATAATCCTAAAATATATATCACTGAATTAAAAATTATCTTGTCTATAATGTTATTTCTATTCATAAAAAGTAAACCATAATTTAAATATTAGCACAAATGTGTTGTATATAAAGTTACTTATAGCTTTCTCTTGGGTATATTTAGGATTCTTTGCATTTCTTCTGCCTTAAAAATAATCTTTCTGGGGCCAGCGAAATAGTTTAGCAGATTAAAGCACCTGCGAGCAGGGGCAGGGGCTGGGATTTCTATCCTCAGACCTGTTGTGCTGGCCCCGCCCACAGGGCACACTGCCCTGAGATGGCAGTTAAGACTGGTTGTGGTGGAGTGTGCCTGTAATTCCCTCTTTGGAGACTGTAAACAGGAAGATTACTAAGAATCTGACCTAGCAGTGAAAAGAAATAATGTTTTGGGTCAGTTCTGGAAAACTAGCAGCCATTATCAATATTTACTATTATCCCTTTGAGTCTATCCATTAGCTTCAGTTATATGTTGCCTCTTGTCACTACACACCCTTTTAAATTTTCTTTACTTTTTTTTCAAACACCTCTATTCTGTGATGCCTCGTGAATAGATCTTCTAGAACATTTTCAGCTCATTGTCCGTCTCTCCCTTCAACTGTGTTTCACCCAATCATTTACCAGTGAATGACTAACCAGTTTCTTGATGTCAAAAGAAACCACAACCACCAGTGGAGTAAAAAGAAAACACATGATGTGGGATGAAATTGTAGCAGACCATCCTCCAGAGAGAGGACTCATTTCGAAAACGCATGAAGAAATTTTTAAAATTTCAGGTCTCCAAAACCCAAAGATCCAAACACTTCTCCACTCTTGGTGGGAATGGAGGCTGGTGAAACCATTATGGAAATCAGTATGGAGATTATTCAAAAGGCTAGGATTGCAGATCCCATTCGAACCAGTTATTCCCCTCCTAGATACTTTCACAAAAGAAATAAAATTATCTTACTACAGTGACATATGTGCATCCATGTTCATAACAGCACAATTTGTCATAGCTAATCTTTGAAACAACCCAAATGCCCATCAATCAAGGAATGAATAAAAAAGATATAGTATTTATACATAATGGTGTATTATTCATCTATTAAACATGATAAATTTAAGGCTTTTGTAGATAAGTGGATGCAGCTAGAGACTATATTTGTCAGTGAAATAAATCAAACCCCCATGTGCAAACATTGTACTATCATGCTAGTGAGAGAACTTAAAAGAGTAATTAAAATCTAAAAGTTACAACAGATACTGTGAAAGAAAAAGAAATCATTCAATAGGAGCGAAAGCTGGGATGAGCAAAAGGACAAATATAAGAAGGGAAAGTGTACATTTAGATATATATGCAGAATACTTTGGATAATTGTATAGTTTTGTTTTGTTTTGTCTTTTGCTGGTTTTTTGAAAGGAATATTTAATGCTTAAAGTTTATTTTTGTTTTTACTCTGTTTATTTTTCCTCTTTTGGATTTTTTCATGACTTCTTTGTTATTGTTTTTTTTTTTTTTTCTTTACATGGTTCTTGTACATTTATACCTCCCAAACTGAAAGACTAATTTGAAGATAGCATCATGTAATATAGCAAAATTGTTGAATATCTATTACTTTGTTTAGTGAAATTTTGTATCACTTCTACAATTTTTTTTTCTTCTTCTGCCACTATTTTGTATTCTTTAAAAATGGTAAAACAGAAAAAAAAGCAAATAAGATAAAAATGATGTCATTCAGAGCTGAGCTGTGCTTTAAAGGAACAACTTTATGCTATCCAGATCCTATTTTTTAAACTCACTGATACAATGTCATTAACTGGTTTCCATATATCTCTGCTACCCCTACAAATGCTTTTTTTTCCTATAAATGGTTAAGGAAAGTGAAAACCATCCTTACTTTATTATTTTTTTTTCTGTTTTTAGAGATCAGGCCCAGGATCTCATACATGCTAGGCTAGCAAGCACTCTGGTGCTATACTTGTAGTGTCCCATTTATTATTTTTTTCTGCAACTCTCCTAAAATTCAGTAATCTTTTCTGCATACACTCAGTGTT
Organism: Myocastor coypus; assembly: GCA_004027025.1. Taxonomy (NCBI): domain Eukaryota; kingdom Metazoa; phylum Chordata; class Mammalia; order Rodentia; family Myocastoridae; genus Myocastor; species Myocastor coypus. Next base: position 35,794 of record PVJA010011408.1, read on the forward strand.
ACATAACTAAGTCTTGGCTTCAAGCAAGCATGTTTCCCATGTTGCTTTCAGAGCTGGTTGTTTTCACAATAAGGAGAAGAGCAGAACATAGAGATGACTGATAGGGAGGAAGTTAAAAGTAAATTATAGGTAGATTATTGGAACTAAACCACAGAAGGAAAACACAAGAAACCCATGCACTTGGTGGAGTCTCTCTTGCAAAATATTTTGGTAAGAGCATTCTTTACAATGTAAAGGAAGATTCCCTTTGCCCCTAGAGAGTGGAATTCTATTTCAGCCAGGCTGGTTTACACTCTTAGAGACACTGGGGAGAGATGGTGTTTTTCTGTCTGATGGTGCAACTGAACAGATAAAACTTTACTAACTATGAAGAAAACCTAACTAATAGGAAATAGAAAACTTATTATTTAGAATATCAATCCCAGGCAAACAAAGTTATATAATTAACTTCAATTTGATCCCTATTAGATGGATATGTAGTTGCTAGCTACATTGTTGGCCCTAGAAGAAGCAAAGATCCTAGCCGGGCGTGGTGGCGCACGCCTGTAATCCCAGCACTCGGGAGGCTGAGGCAGGAGGATTGATGCGAGTTCGAGACCAGCCTGGGCTACAAAAGTGAGCTCAGGACCAGCCTCAACTGCATAGTGAGACCCTGTCTTAAAAAAAAAAAAAAGGAAAAAAAAAAAAAAAAAAAAAAAAGCAAAGATGACTAAAAATGGTTTATTACTTTAAAGACCTTGCATACAACAAAAGACACAAGCACGCAAATTCAGACTATAGAAATAGCAAGGATAAGAGATAATACGATGTTGCAGAACTAATGATCAGAGGAAATTGAATTTGACTCAGAACAAATAATCTACCCTGAAGAGCTAATACTGGATCTAATACAAACAGAATTCAAATATGTTTAAGGCTATGGAATATTTTTTGAGACTGGACTCGCTCACTATACAGTGCAGGCTAAGCTTGAACTCATGAAATAACCCAGGCTGTTCTTGAAAACACAGGAAACCTAGTGTTTCAGCTGCCCTAGTTCTGATATTACAAGCATGCAACATCACACCTGGCTGGGTCTATGCAACTTTAAATGCTTTGAAAATGGTGTGTTTCTAGAATGGGACAAAAACTGAAACAGTTGCAATGTAGGACCCAAAAGGAATCTTTTGCAATACAATGTTGGGACAAGACTTTGGTGACAATCAAAGATGATAAGGTATGAGAATCACATGATTGGATAGCAAACAGTATGAATAAGGTGGTGGAAATACTGAATGAGATTTTCAAGCTTGGGAAAATGACTTTAAGAATATCAGTACCTGTGATAAAAAACATAAGAAGAAAAAAATCAAGATAAATGAAGTGAATTTAGGTCTATTGAAAATGAGATATTGTGTGATAAATGTGGTCCTACAGGCTGCCTAAGATAAGATGTGGCCTTAGAAAATAAATAATAATAATACTTATTAGACTAGTGAGGAGAAATAGTAGACGAAAAATTAGGCTACAATTTAAATGGAAGGAAAGAGTTGGTATAATTTGACATAAGTAGCCTTAGCTACCAGCTATACTCCAATTATTAGCAAATTTATATCTCTGAACAGACAATATCCTTAGAATCATAAGCTACATGTTCATCTAAATTATCATTATCATTGCATAATTATATGATAAGAATATAAAACTTACCATTTCCAATATAGATTTTTCATTATTACTGTGTAGAAATACTACTGATTTCTTCTGTTCGTGTGTGTGTGTGTGTGTGTGTGTGTGTGTTGATTTTTTTATCCTCCTTCATTGCTAAACTTGTTCAACAATTCAACAGCTTAAAAAATGGAATGGGTATGATTTTTTACATCTAAGGCCATATTATCTATTGGCAGAGTTCTTTTTCACTTATGATGACTTTTATTTATTTATTTATTTATTTATTTATTTATTTATTTATTTATTTGCATAGTAGCTCTATCAAAGACAAACAGTCCTCTATTGAGAAGTGACAAAAGTGGACAGTTTATGTTGACGCTAATCAGAAAGGAAAAGTTTTCAGACTTTTACCACTGAGTATGATGTTATATTTTTCAATATATAGATGTTGCTGTGTTTAGGTGGTTTTATTTCACTCTTAATTGGTCCACTACTTTTAGTATGAAATATTCATCAATCAAGGTGGTTGTGGTGTTTTTATCTCTTTCTTTCAGTTATTGTGCTATAATAAATTAGCTGATTTGCTTATATCCTACTATGAACACAACAATTAATTATTGTACTATCCTTTTTAGTATAGTGATGAATTTGATTTGCTAATATTTTACTGATATGAGGATTCTTAAAATAGTGCTTCTACAAAGGACATTCATCAAATTTATCATGATAACTTCTTTTTCTACCTTTGGTATTAGAGAATTACTAATATCATAGAAAAAATTAAAAAGTATTCCATCCTCTTCATTGTTTTACAAATGTTTGAGAAGAGTTCATACTATTTCTATGGATATTCTATAACATTTGTCAATGAGTATCACATCCAAGGCTTTTCTTTTCTTGGTCAAGTATTTGATTATTTAGTTAATCTTATATGCCTCTTAAGATTCTCCAGTTCTGCACAATTTAATCTTTAGAGTTGGCATTTTTTCTTGAAATTTGTTGTTTAGTTTAGGTTACCGAATATGTTGATACATTATACTCTCTTATACTCCTTTTCATGTTTATATAATTAGCAATGAGCTCTTCATGCTCCTTCATTGCTTTTCTCTCTTTTTTTTCCTGTTGACCTGGATATTTATGCATCTTTATAGAAACAAGTTTTGGCTTTATTGATTTTGTTCTACTATCCATCTGTCATTGTTTCTAGAGTCTACATGTTAGGGAGATCTTGTGATATTTGTGTTTGTTTCTAAATCTAACATTTTTCGTTCAACTTTACAATCTCCAGATCCATCCTTTTCCATCCATCCAAATTACAAAATTTAATTATTTGTGAGTTAATAATATTTTACTGTTTATGTATTCCATGTTTTCTTTATCCATTCATATCATATGTTATTGCTTACATAGGCTCATGTCATATCCTGGCTATTGACTAGAGCATACAAAAAGAATGAGTATGCATCTCTGCCTATGGTACGTTGACATTAATTAATTAATTTATTTATATACCAAAGTGGATTCTATTTTTAGATTTTTGAGGAATCTCTATGTTGCTTACTAATTTACATCCCCACCAGCAGTGTAGAATTGTTTTCTCCTGCGTCTTCTTCTGCATTTTATTGTTATTCTGTTGTTGTTGTTTGATTGTTTTTATTCACAATGATAGTCATCCTGACTGAGGTGAGATGGAATCTCAATATAATTTTAGTTTGTATTTCCTTAATGACTAAAAATTTGACATTTTTCAGAAACTTACTGTATGATTATACTTCTTTTTTTTTTTTTTTTTAGAATAAATGTGTCTTCTATCTATTTATTGATTGGAATATTTGGTTTTTGAGTGTTAAATTTTTTAACTTTTTACGAATTGTGAATATTAATTCTCTATCAAAAGTAGAGTTAGCAAGGGCTGGCTAGATAGCTGAGTGGACTAAGCACCTGCTTAGGTTAGTGTAGAAGCATACTGTGCCAGCCTTGCCCTTGGTCACGCTGAGCTGGCAATGGAGTCTGGGTGTGGTGGTGCACCCCTGTAATCCCAGCACTAGGGAGACAGAAAACAGGAGGATCACTAGGAGTATGAGTTGTGTAGTGAGACCCTACACACACACACACAGTAGAGCTAGCAAGGACAGAGGTCAGTGGCAGAGCGCCCACCTGACAACCATGAAGTCATGAGAGCTCAATTTCCTGTTAGAAGAGGAAGAAGGAGAAGGAGGAGAAGAAGAGGAGGAGGAGAAATATAAATGTAGCTAGCAAAGATATTCTTCTATTTTGTACCTTATCTCCTCACTGTAGGTTGTTTCCCTTGTGGTGCAAAAACTTGCAGTTTGATTTAGTCCCATTTGTTAATTTTTGATATCTTTTTCCTGAGCTATTTACAATGTCTTTTGTCTTAGTTACTCTTCTTTCATTGCTGGCATGAATACCTGACACTCAACATAAAGGAAGGAAAGGTTTATTTAGCTCACAGTTACTGCAGGCTTCAGTCCATACTCAGCTGGCTCCAAGGCAGAACGGCATATGGCAGAGGGCAACTTTCCATGGCAGTAGCAAAAAGTAAAAGCAGCAAAGGGGGAGGGTAGCAGCAGCTCAAGCAGCTAACTTCCTTCCTTTACATTGAAAAGCAAATCACCTGCCCCAGGGGAGGTGCAGCATGCACACCCATAATAGTCAACCACAAACTCCAGAAGCTGCCCCATGACTGCACAAGGCTTTGGGGGACACCTAGACAGAAACCACAATATCTTTCTTGTGCTTATGTCTTCATTTGTTTCCCTCATGCTTTCTTTTTATTATTATTATTATTATTATTATTACTTTTTCTCATGCTTTCTTTCAGATCTGTGAAGTTTTAGTCTTGGTGCCATTTCAAACGGATATTTTTTTATAAAGTGAGAGATAAAGATCATACTCTTCTGGGGCTGGGGAGATAGCTCCGAGGCACAAGTGCCTGCTGGGCAAGTTTAAGGTCGTGAGTTCGAACCCTGGTCCCCCCCAAAAAAAACAAGATCATACTCTTCTACAAGTAGGTATCTAGTTTTCCTAGTAACATTTCTCCAAAGTATAACTTTAACTCTCTGTCCATAATGACATGGCTCTAGCTGTGTGGTTGTGCTTCTGTGTACTCTGTTCTTTTCCACTGGTCTGTATCTATTATTGTGCTGGTACTGTTATTTTTATTACAACTGTTTGGAGTATAATTTACATTGGTATGATGATACCTTCAGATTTGCTCTTGTTGCTTGTGACCACTTTGGCTATTCTTAGTCTTTTCTGTTTTCATATAAATTTTAGGTTTCTCTTTAATGCTATGAAGAATATCATTGGCATTTTAATGTGTAATGTATTATATCTGTACTTTTTTTTCTATAGTTAGGACAGGGTCTACAGGGTCTACAAGGTCTCACTACACAGATTAGACTTGTAGTGATTCTTCTGTTTTCAGCTTTCTGAAATGCTGAGATTACAGGCATGAGCCACCATACCCAGTCTCAATCACCATTTCAGCTGGCCTCGCAGGCAGAACCCGCATGGCTCGCTGGGGGCTGAACCCCCATGGACACGCTTTGCCTAAGCAGGCGCTTTAGTCTGCTGAAACAGGAGAGTTAGTCCACTGAATTGCTTTGATATTAAGACCATTTTAACAATACTAATTCAGTCAATCAATCAACATAGGAGTTGTTTGTGTTTTCTAGTATTTTCTTCACTTTTTTCAAGTGTTCTGAAGTTTTCGTTATAAAGGTTTTTCCCCTCCTTTGCTGTTCTCTCTTCTTATACCTTCATCTCTAGGTATTTTATTTTACTTTTTAAAGCTATTGGGAAACAAATTATTTTCCTTAGTTGCTTGTCAGTTGATCTTTAGTGAAGAAAACACCTAATATTTTTATGTTTCTTTCTCTTTGTTTTTCTAGAGGGAGAATTCCTAAAAATATATGTTGGTCTCTTTGGTAGTGTCACACTGGTCATGTCTTGTTTTTGTTTCTTGTATATTGGCAGGACCAGGATTCAAATTGACAACCTTGCCCTTTCCAGGCAGGCATTTATGCCATGGCGCTATCTCCACAGCCCCCTGTATATTTTTTTCTTTATGTTCCTCAGGCTGAATATGATTTTTCTCTGTTTACTAATATATTTTTCCACCATTTAGGTGCCAACCAAGTCTATGCTTGCTTAGTTTCCAAGATCCAACAAAATCACACACATTTGGTGTGATAACAGCTATAGACATAGATACCTCCTGCCTATTCAAGTCTATCTTTGAATCTCCTGGTGAATTTTTCACTTCAATTAATATACTTTTCGGGTTTAAAATTTTTTCTTTTTTGTTTCTCTGTCTCTTCATATTTACTTTTTGCTAGATTTTTTTTTTTTTTTTACCTTATCCATGCATTTCTTTGAGTTTTAAAATGAGACACAGTCGTGTGGTGATTTATCCAGTATGTGCAAGTTCTTAGGTTTGATCGACAGGGGAAAGAAAGGGGAGAGGTGGGAGGGGGAGAGAAGGGTGGAGGGAGAGAGGAGAAAGAAAGGGAGGCAGGGAGAGAGGCTAGACGGTGAGGGAGAGGGAGAGAGAACAAGATAAAAAACAATAAACTGCCACCATCGAGTCTTTTCAGGGGCACTTACTCTTTTGTGTTTCACTTTCACTAATCCATATTTTCCCTTTTCTTTGTATGCCTTTTACCATTTTGATTAACAATATTTGAGTATAGTAACATACTAACTCTGGAAGTGAGATTCTCCTCATTCTCCAAGGTTTTTCATTTTTCTTTGCTCAATTTGGTTTGTTTTTGTACTACATTAGGCTGTCTCTAAGCTACAGATTAGCCTCCAGTGTAAAATTTAGGTCATCTCATATTTTATGATCCCATACCTTGCTCTGAGCATGTCAAGTGATTTTCTAATATTCCTTACAGATTCAGGTCCTTTCAAAAGTCTTACTTGGTAATGTTTGACTCTCAATATGGAGAAAAGAAATGGAAGGGGGATATGATCAGGAGTATCTATAATTTTAAAACCCCTGGAACTCCTTGAAGTACATTCATTTAGAGAAAGAGAGCCCTTAAACTCTGCATGCGTGCCTGGGTGTGGCTGTGTCTGTGGCCATGGTTGTGTCTGGTTGTTGTGTGTTGGTGTCTGGCTGTTGTGTGTTGGTGTCTTCAGCTGTGGATAGGGTGGAGATCAATACAATAATAATGGCTACTGCCTTGTCTGTTCCTCTGTGTTCAGGAGAAACACATTTCTTAACTTATTTTCCATCTCTGGGTCTGTTTAATTGTTGCATTCTTCTCTTGCTTCTATGAATATAGTACAGTAATTTAATTGCATTTTCGGCATTGTGAATACTCTACCATTGAATGTTAAGATTTTATCTTCTTTTTAAAAAGGCTGAGCTTCAGTATGCACCATTTTGATTTCCTTATAATTTTTTTTTTCACTAGAACACTGACCTTTACTTAAATACTCAATTAGAAAAATTATATAAGTTTATTAAAAGGCCAGCCAGATAGCTCACCAGATTAAAGTGCCTGCTTAGGCAAATGCAGGGACTGGGATTCGACCTCTGGCATGCCGTGTGGGCCCCGCCCTGGGAGTGCACAGAGCTGGTAACTGAGACTGAGTGTGATAGCTTGTGCCTGTAATCACAATGCTCGGGAGACTGAAAACATGAGGATCACTACAAATCTGATCTGTGTGGTAAGACCCTGTAGACCTTGTACTAAATATATGAAAAGATAAGTGAATTCAAAAATAGACAAAAACATTGCACAGAACATACATCAAACAGTTATCAATAGTCAAAAAAAGAGACAATGCAATTAAAAGCCCAAGATGACACTATCACCAAGTCACTATAATAAATATCTGGATAAATAATAAAATGCCAAAACACTATAATACATGTGGAGCAACTGACATAATTCAGCAGAATTGCTTTGTTAAAAACTATTTGGCAATGCATTATATATTAAAATTTATACCCTCACTTAGATCCAGAATATCCAGAAATCCATGTCAGGAAGAATCAAAAATACTTGTCAAGCACTAACAGCTATGTTGTAAGTGTGTGACCTTTCTCAAGTATTTATTTCATCCAATCAGAAATTCACTATCAGGCCAGTGAGATAGCTTAGCATCCTGAGTGCCTACTTAGGGAAGTCCAGGGACCAGAGGCCAGTCCCTGACCCTGCATGCTGTGCTAGCCTTGCCCCCAGGTGTGCTGAACCCTATATCGAGTCCAGGTGCATGCCTGTAATCCCAGCACTGGAAAGGATGAAAACAGGAAGATCACTACAAGTCCAAGCTCCATAAGGAGACCTTGTACCGATACATCTTAAAAAAAAAAAAAAAAAAAAGATTAGTAAAGAAATCCATGGTCTCCTGTCCACAGTCTCCTGTTAGCCTGTAGCTATAAAATCTTCATTGGTTCTAAACCTACTAGTGGACATTTCTGGGCACTGTGATGGGGTCTTTACCCTACAGGAGAGTGGTTTGGCTTCTGCTCAAAACTCACTCTTCTCTGGTCCTCACCTTATTACTGTCTCTAATCTCAGCTGCCAAAGCTTTGATTTATCTGCCCTCAACTCCTCAAGACTGCAGTAATCTCTGTGTGGTTGGGGTTTGCTTCTGTGCTGTGTGAACTTGTGTGGACTCTGAATTGATAAGCCGTGATTCAGAAAACACCTCTTCCTCTACTTTCTATAGTCCGGAATGATCTTGTGGCTTCCTCAGTTCTTTTCCGTTTCTCCTAGAATGACTACGTCATGCTAACTGTTGTCCAAATTCAGGAAATAACTGTGTCATATGGCTACAACACTTTTATAAAGGCTTACAGTGGAAGCCTTGTATCGTTACCTTTCCATAGCCTGAAACAGAAAACCCAACGTATTAAATATCAAACAAATGCATTTGTTTCATTCCTTGTATCATTCCTTTCATTACAAATTCTTTCAAAAGCTGCCTACCTTAATCAACAAAAACGCAGAAGTTCTTTGCTGGGCTCCTGTGCAGACCTGAACCGCTCCCCTCTGATGTTTCTCTGGTCACTAATCCCATTTTGCTTCCCGCTGTCCTACATCTGGACCCACTGTTCTTCTTGATCTTCCTCAGCTGCCGCAATTAACAATGACCTCAGGATAATTATGTGTAGTTCTTTTTAAGTGTTCTTTCCCTGGATAGCTACATAATTCATACCCTCATTTTTTCTAAGTAGTCACCCCAAAATTACCTATAAATATGTCCATCCCTATTAATGCTATATATAACTTATGTTTCTCTCCCCAGTGACTTTTTATTCTCTGTATGCTGATTTTTCTAAAACAATATAGCACTTAGAAATACTTCAATAATTCCAAGCTCCTCAATTCTGCAGAACTCTGAAACCTTTATGTGGAACCCCACTGCGCAGTCCTTAGCGCCTGCTAACACGGCATCTCATCATGTACGGAGCAGCTGAGGATTCAGCCACAGCTCAAGCAACCGTGTTGATAGAAAGCTTTGTTTGCTCTCATTCTCTCTGTCAAAATACAGGAGCGCACGTATTTCACTTTATCCTTGCTACCTAAGTGCTTAATTTAGGGCTGTTGAAGATGAATAATAAAATTTCCTGTGTATTTGGAGAAAATGTCACCTAATTTATAATCATGAATGAAGGTAAACTATTAAGAAAAATACAAATGTTTGGGTTTTATTACAGGAAATATAAGAGGAAGTCAAGTAGAAATGATTAAGAGAATTTGTGAGAAACACTGAGAATCTACTGGCAGACAAAAATAATAAACTTGGAAGAAGTCCAGTTGATTTGGTAAACTCCCTGCTTCTCCTGTATAGACAGCTTTTCAGGACTTATTGCAGGCTCAACAGGCCAATGGAGGGAATTAATAGTTACTGGGATGGAAGAAGTAGTTAAACAGAGGGCTGAAAAGAGTGAGAAGCCATTTTTTTATTTTTTCCACTTATTTTTTATTACTTTTAATGAGAACGTTGAGACAGTTTCAAAACATGTTAGTAGGACAACCACAATAATTGATTCAATGCATACTGTTGTCTTCATAGTAGTTGTTCAGCATACAAGGTCAGACATAATAACTTTTCTAAACACTATTGGTACAAATATTTCTTCTTGTTGAACTAACAGAAAGTAGTTGTATGTGTAGTCCAATATTCCATAATCTCAGTGAGTTATTGGCAGAACTGAGAGTGGTGGAAGCTGTTGAATCAAATCTTTTACAACTCAGCATCTGGCTTTACTTTTTATGCCTTGTGGTTAAACTTTTCTGCTGGCTGGTTAAGGCCAAGTTAAAGCAAGACCTATATAAGAAAATGAGTAACTTTTGTGTCTGACAAGGTCAGTCATGTACCTCAGGGTTTACCCTGGAACCATGTACAGCAAAAGCTCAGGAAAGCTGAGGAGAGGTTGGGAGCCTGCAGGTAATGACAGGGAAAAGAGCAGGCAATGTTGGAATGAAGATGACTGAGCTGAAGGAGACTGGACAAACGCTCAGCTTCTCTTCTTGATCTTGCAGGGGCTGGAATGAGGTTAGCATGATGTTCATCTGCACTGTTCTTTCTACCAACGAGGAAGTTACCCTTCAAAGGGGTGACAGGTCCTTTTCAAGATCTAGTTAAAGAGAGGTTTACACAATACAGTGTAGCTTCTCAGTTATCAAGGAAAGGCAAGCCTCTCCCCCACCAAAGATCAGCTTCTCACATGCAGCTTACCCTTCAGGTGGAGTCTCCAAGCTGGCAACTCATTCTACCTAAATGTGCTGTGTACCTTAAAATTCTCAATGACAAAAGGAGACAAATATCTGTCTAGAGTCCTGGACTGTGTTCCACCTGGTCCAACACATTTCTGGCTTCAGAACATTTGGAAGTTTGCTTTGAGGACAAGTGAAATTGCCACTGCCTGGAAGCACTTCGCTTGCTAGCAGGATGCCATGCTCTCGTGACAGGACTGGCTGCCTTCTGCTGTTTGGATTTCAAACCAGGCTGTCAGACAGCAGGATCTCAAGTTGATCAAGGACAGTGGGCTTAGATCAATACATCCTTTGCCAGGATTTCCTCCCAATTAGGAAAATCTCACTCCCATGTGGTGTTGGTTCTGGCAGACTAGGTGAGAGGTAAAAATGACTTATCTGGTACACAAAAGCCCTTTGGATTTTGTGTGGTGCCCAAGAAGAGATCATGGTGTGGGCCATGAGCCTGCATTTCAATCTTTCTGTTATCTGCTAAACAATGTTTTGGTCTCACTGAGGCTCTGTTTAATCATCTCCAAAGAGAAGCAGTAGAAAAATTTATTTCTAAGGCTCATTCCTATTCAAAAATAAGAAAATGCATAAATACAAGCATCTGCTCATTTGAGGATGTATGAGATGAAACCCAGCACAAATAAACTGTTGTAATTTCTGTTACTACTGGTTATCATTGCAGAAAATGAGCTAAGCCTGAGCCAGTGATAACTACATCAAGGCATTCTGAGAGAAGCTGAGCATCCTGCCCAGGACTAGGTTAAGTCTTTTCACATGACATATACAAAAATAGAAATCTGAGTCTGTCCAGAACAGAAAACAGAACATGTAAACCCTGACCTCAGGAAGAGGAATTTGATGATTTCTCTGTTTTACTGGAGGTGAATTGCTGTAGACCCGTGCAAACTAATTTTAGTCAGAAGAGGGCCAGAGCCTTGCAATAGCAAAATCTACTAGGAAAAGCATGATTTGGAAATGAACAAACCTGGAGTCAAATCCTATTCTGGAACCAACAATGTAATCTTCCTGAATCCAAATTCTGTCCTCAGTAACTTTGGGTTAATTATATTCGGATCAGTTTCGTGGGTGTTAGGGATAATATATGCAGAATGCTTGGCACATGGAAAACATTTGCTAAATATTATCCGGTTTTATCAGAAAGGCACTGGAAAAGGACAAGAAGTTTGGCTTAAATCACTGCATAGATACACTGAGAGTTGGCCAGATTCAGCACCTCTAGGATCAGCACCTACAGATCCATATGTGAAGTCAACGAAGGAAGCACGGCTCTCAGGAAACCACAGAGGCAGCTGTGGAGGGAGTCACACATTCATGCTTCTGAGCTTCCATTTTGTGAGATCAGGAAATGGTGGCTCTTCTGTTTAGATGGTAGCTTAAAGATGACAACTGAATTGGAAATGATGATTGCCTGGAGTCTTAGTTACTGTTTTGCAGTTGAAACAAAATACTCAAAGCCCAAAGTTAAAGCAGAAAGGTTTATTTGGCTCACAGTCTACAGAGGTGTCAGTCCATGGTTGCCTGGACCCTAGGTAGGGTGGCGGAATAGAGGGCATCACAGAAGAGAAAAAGTCCATGGTAACACAGGATGGGCACAAGGCAGCCAAAGCAGTGAGCAGCAAACAAGTGACCCATGAAAGCAACCACAAGCTCCTCGGCCTTGTGAGGTGGCACTCACACCCGTGGTGGCACAGCCTTAATCCTGTGATTGTGCCACAGGTCAATGCCAGGACTGTCCTTGAAGCCAGTACCATACATCCTGTGATCCAGCCACTTCCACAAGGCCCCACCTATGACCTCATGAGGCTTTGAGGGGACATCTAGACACAGGCCATAACAGCCTAGGGATTTGCCTTCAGATTAACTTTACACAAAAGATTATAACGGACCGGAAAATGTCTATCCATTTCAAAGAAGAGAGACTCACAGAGTGAAGTGGGGTTGGGGAAAAGTGTCCTCCTCATCACATACATTCTGACTCCTCCATTAATATCATAGCAAAGGTAGACATAGAAGCAAAAGCTTTAGGGAGAGCACAGGAACCAGATTTGATCCCTAGCACCAAAAGCCATGCTGTCTCCCTCAGGGTGTGGAGACAGCAATTGATACTAAGTGCGTTGGCACATGCCTATACTACCAGCACTTGGGAGGCTGAAAACAGAATCACTATGAGTCTGATCTGTGTAGTGAGACCCTGTAGATCCTGTATTAAACGTATTTAAAAATTTAAATTAGAAAAAGCAAAATCTTGACGTATAGAGTATTGCACTAGTTGTAATATCAGAAAGCACTTCAGTCACTTCTCCCCCTTTGTGGTGTGTACGTGTGAAAAATAAATATCAAATGCTAAACAGAGTGATGCCACACATCTCATCTTTGGTTCCCATCTCCTTGTACTCCCATAAATATGCACACACACACACACACACACACACACACACACACCCCTAGAAACAGGACTAAGACCAGCAGGCAATAGCGTCTTCACTGCTTTTCTACTTATATACTCTTTATTTAATAAACACAAATATTAAAAAAAACAAACAAAACTTTAAAGCAAAGACAAGTAGAGAATGAAAATTAGCCTAATAGACTGGGTGTGGTGGTGCACACCTGCACCCGAGCGCTTGGGAGGCTGAAAACAGGAGGATCACTATGAGTCTGATCTGTGTAATGAGACCCTGTAGACCCTGTACTAAATACATAAAAAAGAAAGAAAATTAATCTCTTCATGGCAGGTAATGGTGATAAGCTAAATAACTAAGTTAAATACAGTATTCAGATTGAATTAACTAGGTATGGGCTAATTGCTTCATGGAGATTCTGAGATGTAAGAGAGCGTTCTCATTCTCATGGAGCGCTCATTCAGAATGCACTTTTCTGGTACACGTTCATTGTGGTTTAAGTAGTGGCCCCTGGGAGTAAGAAGCAGGATAGGATGGCCCTGGTTGTGCTGCTAACCTAAGAGACACACACAGGCCACAGGACGGCTGCGAAAGTGCTTGACACCTTGGTGCCTTTATTATGGAAAGGTAATGATACCTTCCTGGCCAGACCGCAGTGAGAACCGAAGGCACTAATGTCAGGAGAGAGCTCGAAACTTTGAGAAGCCAATACGAATGCCAATTATTGCTGTTTTCTGTTCCCTTAAGAGTGCTCTTGCAAGATGTTCAGCTCAGTTCTACCAATAACCCACTACTATTATGGCATGTTGGACTATGTATACAACTACTTTCTGTTGGTTCAATGAGAAGAAATATTTGTACCAATAGTGTTTAGAAAAATTATCATATTTGCATCCTGTACTCCAAATAACTGCTATGAAGACAATACACATTTTATTAATTATTATGACTGTACTACTAACATATTTTGAAACTGTCTCATTGTTATTTCTTATTAAAACAATAAAAAATTAAAAGTGAGACAGCAATCTTATAAACAAAAAAAAGAGTGCTCTTGACCTTCCTGATAAGATTTTAAACAGAAACACCCCTAACTCAGGCCTTTAAAAACATTTTTAAGTATAATCCATGAATTAGGATTTGAAATTTTAAAAAGTGAGATGTATCACTGTCAAAAAATATCCCATTTTTCAATTCCTTCTGTTCCTCCCAGCCTGCGCCATGCTCATTTCACGCATCTTCTGAAACTTCACACCTTACTGGCAGTTGTCTTCCCTCTTTCCTTCTCTGCCTCTCCAGTCCTAAAGGAGAAGCACAGGTCAGCTCAACAAAGACAGCGAAAAGGTTGACAATTATGAAGCTTCAACAGGAAAAGATTTCAAGGATGGGGAGATAGCTCACTGGAATAAGTGCTTGCCTGGCAAGTGCAGGGTCCTGAGTTCAATCTCCAGTACCACAAAAAAAAAAAATTAAAAAAATAAAAAAATAAAAAAAAAAGATTTCAGCTGTTCTTTAAAGAACGTGAAAGTCACTATCAGGAATGTTGTAGAAATCTTTAATACTTTAGAATAATAACTGGGGTTTTCTGGTGTACTTTTTGTTTGATAGCAAGATATCATTCCTGAAATCATCATTGTCTCCTAACCTTGGGGATAAAAGCATAAATGATCACAGCACCAGACAGACACCTGGGGACTAAGGACATGAGTAGAGTTTATACAGATGTGAATCCTGCCATAGGGAGGGAGCCACTGTTACCATCTTTGAGTCACTTTTTCTAATGTAGACATGAGTTTCCATCACAACTAGAATAAGTGATCTAGACTTTTATGTTATTTCTTAATTTTTAAATATTGGCAATTTATTACTTAAGACAATGTGTAAACATCTAAGGGACTCAAAGAATACACTATAAGACTCATCACCATTATATTTTGACATCAAAGACCTAGACAAAAAGAATAAAAATTCATCACCACAGATTTAGTTCTATGGGGTAGGAAAATAATTCCTACTGTAGGTACCTGAACAATGAAGGGCTCTGGAAATGAGAGTCACATGAATGTTCCTATAGATTTATTTATTTAAAAATATACATATAAGGGCCAGCAGTATAGCTCAACAAATTTATCGTTTGCTTAGAGGAAGCGCAGGGGCCAGGGTTTGATTTCTGGCCCCTCGTGCTGCACCGGCCCCATTCTAGAGCGTGCTGAGCCAGCGATACTGGGCGTGGTGGTGCATATCTGTAATCCCAGCCCTTGGGAGGTACAAACAGGAGGATCACTATGACTCAGTAGTGAGACCCTAAAAAAAAAAATGCATATAGTATCAGTTATGTGTCATGATGTGACACATAGACAGGTGATGTATCTGTAATAAATTTTTGAGCAGAGCATTAGGCTAAATGCAGAAAGATTGAGTTACTCTTTAAATTTTGATGCTTAGGAGCATAAAGTCTGAAAAGTAAGACAAGCTACAAAAAATGAAAATAAATTATATGAATTAAGCTGTGGTAAGATAGCTCATTGCTATAGTTCTTTTCTAACTTGGGTGAAGCCCTGGTTTTTATCCTCGTATACAGCCAAAAAGGTAGAAAAATTAAAGAATACTATGTCTTCAAATACTCCTGTGTAATATGGTTAACGATGTTGACCACGGTGTGAAAGGAGCCTGGCATCAAGACCTGGAAGAGGAGTGCTTCTCGGTCTCCTTCATTGTGAGTGCCTTTCTTGGGTCAAGTAATGTCACAGCATCATAGTGAGCTCTAAATGACACAACACATGCCAAGATTTTTCCTAGCATTAAAATTACATACACATGAACAATAATAATGATGGCCATAACAAAATGATGGTGAAAGTGAGACAAACAAAGGCCACGGCTCACAACATGAAGACCATCGGAGGGAAATAGATAGTATAGAGCAGGTTCTGGCTACTTAAGGTAGATCCGTGTACATAAGTGGTGCTGGCATCTTCTAAAATAATGGTTCTCACTCTTTCCCCTATCGCACCGTCAGAATCTGCATTTAGCTAATAGTGACCCCAGAACCTTTGCACACACCTCACAGTGGGCAACCATCATGGTAAATATTGGAAGAAGAGGGTACAGAGTGCTATGGAGATGAACAAGGCCTAGGTGAATTGGAATTTTAAAAGATTGTGACCATTTTCCTTCATAAGATAAGTGAAGAGCCTGAAATACCTGTGTTTCGCCTGTCTAGTGTTTGCCACTGGAAGGCAGCTGGGTTTCTCATGTCAGCTTGACTTTCCCTCTGCCATGTTATGTTGTTCTGGCTCATGCATATGAAAAAAATCTGGCCTCATACAAATGTGCTGCTTGAAAAAGCGAGCACACTTTAATATGCCTCCAGATAATTTTAGACATTCTCTTCACTTTTCTGTTAAAGTTCTCTAAGTGGCCAACTCAATTCAGGAAGTCAAAATTCAGAAGAGTTGCATAACTCTGTGAGCCAATATTTTCCAAGTGACAAGGGCATGCTGCACAGAAGGCAGAAGATGCGTAAAGATCCATTCAAAGTAGACTAATGGATTCTAATGTAACTGTATAAACATGGACTAATGGACTGTAATGCACCAGTGTAAAGGGGTCATGGCCACAGTGTTTTCCATGAGGCAGCCATCATATTCGGAATGCAGCACATGCACTTTCTGTGCGCTTCCTATTACCTCACTCAGAATGTTAAAGAGCATTGTACAAAAGGATCAAAATTAATACAGTTAATAACTTCCCCTATTTTATCCAAAACATTCTCACATAAATGCACAGTGGCTAATTTGCCACAGGAGTGCTGTGATGATTGGCACAGCTAGGCCACAAACTTGATGAGGGTGATCTATTTTCTTTCATCTTGTTTTTTGAAAATGCCTCAGTGAAGAAGTTTAATTTCAGCTAAACTCCATTTTGTAGGTAGAAATGCATATCTTGGAAATTATTTAAAGGCAAAAATTAAAAACAAAGGCAAACATGGACAAATTTGTGTTATTAGTTAAACTAAAGAATCTGTACTTGACCTATAAAAATGGAAGGAGGGAGTCCATTAATTAATTAGATTATTTGACACATGATCTTCCTACATAGTTCAGGCTGGGGTCAAACTCACTATATAGACCAGGCTTGCCTCCAACTCACAGAAATCATCCTGCCTCAGTCTCTTGAGTGCTGAGATCAGAGGCAACCACCACCACACATGGTATGGCGAATTTATTATTTTTAAAGAAAATCATCATTTTTGTTCTATAGTTCTATTGATACCACATTTCTGTGAGAAATATACTTCTTTAGTAAAACCCAGAGGATTGGGATATCATTACCAATTTTCATTTTATACACTCTTGAACAAATACTTATAGCTTGGAAAACCTAAGGAATTCAAAATCATGAATCCCTTTGCTTTTTAAATGTATAATTTTCTTCATTCTCTTAGACTTTACCTGTGTACTGTGAGGAATACAGCTAACACATAAACTCTAGTGTCTTAGCTGTTTTGTCACAAAATTTTACCCCAAAATAAGAGAATGTTGAAATACTAACAGAACGAAAGCACTCTCAGTGGCTACCTCAGGTATGAGCATCATTCAAAGCAGCTGACCAGCACCTACCCTATGCAAAATATTCACAGAACAAAGGAAGAACCTGAGGATCTGAGGACCCCTGGAGTCTCTCCTCATGCAGGCTATGACTACCTCCGACCCAGTTGCCCCCTACTTGCCCCTTTAGAAAATTAATGTAGTAGATCTTGATTGCCTACCTTGCCCCAAAGCCTGAACTTCAGGCCCATGAGCTCACCTGATTAAGCTACAGGTTGAGTCCTGGTCTCTCCAGTGTCCTAGCTACTGGAAAGAGTGAATCCCTCAGAGGTGTTGAATAAGGCCATTTCCCATCACACCTCACATGTGGGACTTCTCATTTTCTCTGAAACATACTTTAAGAGATGGTTGGCTTCTTACAGTCATTAGAGGAAATAACTCAAAAGCAGACTTTGCACTAACATAGCTAAACATACTATTAGAGCCCTATTCAAAATCCTGCTCTGTGTGCCTTTTTTTTTTTTTAAACCAGATGTAGGCTTTTAATCTTACTGTATGTGAAATAAAGAAAACAATCTCTTTTAAATTATAAAATGAATCACTATGTACTTAATACATTGTACAAAATTACCAAAAAAGTAAAGCAAATTAAAATTATCCATATTTTAGCCCTACGAAATTTAAAACTGGAATCTGAGTCATAAGGGTGGCATGACCAGAGAGACCAGAAAGATAGCTTAGCAAAGCAAGAAAATATATTCAATCTGTGGTATCTGGAATCCAGTCATATAGAAAATAGCAACATAATAAAGAGGAAAACAAAGAAAAGAAATCTCCAGGAATCAGAAGGGTACCAATAGAAATTAGAGAAATGAGTCAGAATACAAAGAAAAGAATGATGTTTGGAATGTCATCCTAGCTCCTGAGAGGTGGCATCTATTTCCATGGGCACAACACAAACCCTTTGTGTCCCAGAGTTTCTTTTTATTATTATTATTATTATTATTATTATTATTATTATTATTATTATTATTATTTAAGACCTTTATTAACAGGTGCTTGCAGTTTGTTGACATTTTTGAAAAAATCAAGTTGTAAACTTTTATTAAAAATTACAAATGAAGTTCTTAAAAATCTCAACTTGACCAGATACAAAACAATTTAAAAACCTTTAAAGGTGTATTGAGAAAAACCAGGCTTTTTTAAAAAAAAAACACATTTGTCATTACCAAAAAGAGATGTCTTTGGGTAAAAATAATAAAAACTCCATGCTGCATAGATAATGCAGATAGTTCTAGTTATCTGGTCAACGGGCAAAAAGCAAGCACTTAAGGTCTTCAGTTCCAATCTTTTGTTCATTTCTTTTTTTTGTCTTTTTGAGACAGGGTCTCGCTATGCAGTTGAGGCTGGTCCTGAGCTCACTTTTGTAGCCCAGGCTGGTCTCGAACTCGCACCAATCCTCCTGCCTCAGCCTCCCGAGTGCTGGGATTACAGGCGTGAGCCACCACGCCCGGCTAACAAGCCTTTTTGCGCTCATTCTGACATGGGCCCATTGCACCCTAGGGTGGAATCAATCATACCCCAGGATGGGCCTTTGATCCCGCTCTAGGGAGAAAGCCAATCATATCCTAGGCGGGCCCTGGTCATGCTCTAGGGAGGAACCAACTGTACCCCAGAGTGGGGCTCCCACCAACAGGGAACCAGGCCACTAAGTCACTCAGCCAAGTTGACACATTGTATCAACCACTACAGAGCATCTGGATAATTCTCCTTTTTCTTTTAATT
>PVJA010011409.1:0-54922 GCA_004027025.1 Myocastor coypus
TTTTTTTTTTTTTTGTGGGGGGATGAGGGCAAATCCCTGTACACTTGGGAGAGGAAGAAGGAAACTTATCACAGCCCCTGCTCCGAAGTAGTGCAAGTAATGGAGAGTGTCATGTTCTTCAAAGCACCAGGAAGTTCTTTGTCCTGTACTTTTCTGCAATTTAAGTGCTTCAGAGTTTTAGGAAAGAAGAAAATCACTGTGGCTGCTCTCTGAGGGGTAGGTCATGGAGTGGTCAGGGAGGAGGCTTGCCGCAGTTGTCTAGCTGGTGGTGTGATGGTGGCTTGGCTGGAGCACTTGGAAGAGGTGGGGACAGTAGTTAGATTGCAGACTTATTTTTCTGAGTGAAGGTCTCACTGTGTAGCCCAGACTGGCCTTGAATTCTTAAAACATTTTATATTTTTCCTTATCCAAAAGTGTGTTGTAAAATAAAATATTTCTTGAGTATTAAATAACTTTTAATATTTAGGATAGGTGATAAGAAAAATTGCAGTAAAACTGTATAGTTAGAGGCCAGATTTCTCCAACCTAGTGAATTTGAAGTTTGCATCTGTTCTGACCCAAATTTATTCTGCCACTGAGGTACACTGCTCAGCCCATAAATGCTATATACTTTTGGCGTTTATAAAAAATGTGACTATTGACAGAGGTGCTTTATAAATAAAATCTGTAAGCCTTTACACTTGCTAGAGGACGTGGTTTAATTTCCACATCTGTCATCTACATTGAAAAAATATGAGTTTTAGGAGTTGGGAAGAAGGTAGCTTTCTGTATTTTGTAATTCTGCAATTTGCACAAATATCTCTGCAAGTCAGAAAATGAAAGTGGGCTTTATTTTTTTCGGTGTTACTAACATTTATTAATATTTGCTAAAGTTTACCTTTTGAGCATGATCAGAAATGCAACAATTTAGAGCTAAACTAAATCACATTTAGTAATTATCTTACATTTGTGTCTGTATGAAGTATGTGAGAGGAGAGAATTTAACTTTTTAATAAAATATGAAATTGATAATTACTTATTAGTTCTAGATTCATTTAATGTTTAAAATAATTATAGATCTGGTGTGGTGGTACATGTTTATAACTTCTGCACTCAAGAGGCAGAGGCAGGGGGCCTGGCAGGATGGCTCAGTGGTCTAAAGCATCTGCTTGGGAAAGCTTAGGTGGCTTCAGGGACCGCGGTTCGATCCCCGGCACCACATGCTGCGCCAGCCCTGCCCTCAGGGCAGGCTGAGCCGCCCATAAAAATAAATAAATAAACAAACAAAAGTTCTGAAACAAGAAAAAAAAAATTCTTAAAAAAAAAAAGAGGCAGAGGCAGGAGGGTTGCTACAAGTTTGAGACCAGCCTTGACTACACAGTGAGTTCAAGACCAGCCTGTACTATAGCAAGACTGTCTCAAAAGGTCAAAACAAAACAAAACAAAACAAAATACTTATAAAGATAAATTATACATCTTTGAGGATAATTATGGGAAGGCTTACTAGAGAAAAATGGGTTGCATGAAACCAGTGAACTCATATTCTAATAATATCTAAGTAAGTGATCATTAGGCATACAATATATTGTGACCACACCCCACAATGCTTTCTACCCCTCCCCTGCCTTTCACTCCCTAGCATGGTCTTCAGAGTTACCTTATTTTTAGAGTGACTTTGCTTTGATGGCATATCATTTTGAGTAGAAAATTAAAACTTTTTAGGATTTTTTTTGAGATAATTTGCTACAAAAGCATGAAAAGAAAGGTTATATTCAAGTTAAACAAAAATAAAAGTCAGTAGGCTTATTATCCTGTTCAAAATATTTAAAATAGTATGAATTATCTATAATAAAAATAAAAATAAATTATACGTACATAGAAAACCTTCATTTGGTTTCTAATAAATAACTCACAACTAACACAAGTTAGGTGAATGTTAGTAATTTTTATTTATATTTAATTTCCCTTGATTAGATGAAGAATATATCTGTATCATATATATAATATTCTATTATGGGTAAATAGCTGATGATATAGTAATAAAATCAAGCAATCTTTGTCATTTCTGGAAGAATAATTTCTGCCTTTGATGGTGCTCTAACTTTGTGCAGAACAAATCTATTCAAGAAAATGAGAGCAGCTGGGTAAGACATACATTACAGAATTTTTAAAGGTATCAAAAAGCCATCTGTGAAGGAAGGATGGGCAGATTCAAATATTTTATCGAGGTGCCAGGTGCAGAATGGTGGCTCTGACCTTCACTTTTTCCTTGAAATGTGTTTTGATTGACAAATGTTGTTGCTGCTATGATGGTCTTTAAGTTTACCACAGAGGAAGAACCCAGTTACACATCCAAGACTTAGATACCCTGCATTTTAGGTGCCTGGGTGAGTGCAAAATACACTTAACTCTCACAAACAGTGTAGCATGGCTTGGCTCTGTTGTGAGATTACTGCTCATCAAAACAAAAATAGATCTGGGGAGAAAGATACCAGTGTTTAGAGCTCTGTATTAGTTGTACAAATTGTTATATAGTACTTAGCATTCCATAAAATTTAATTTGTTTTGTGTGTGTGTGTGTGTGTGTGTGTGTGTGTGTGTGTGTGTGTGTGTATGTGTGTGTCTTTTTGAGACAGGTTCCTGCTATGCAGTTCAGGCTGGCCTTGAGCTCACTTTTGTAGCCCAGGTTGGTCTTGAATTCACACTGATTCTCCTGCCTCAGCTTCCCAAGTGCTGGGATTACAGGCATGTGTCACCATGCCCGGCTTCAATAAAATTTAGTAAGAGGACTGGGAAATAAAACCAGACTAATAAAGAACACAAACCTAATCAGGAAATAGAGGTTGGCATATAGACCCTTCACATACTTTTTTTTAATGAGCAGAACATAATTATTGAGGGAAAGAAAGCTCCTGTCTGAGAGAGGGACAGGAGGGGGGTCCTGAGTGGGTGGTCCCCCCCTTTTTTAATGCATTTAGGACAGGGGATACAGGGTCTACAGGTTCTACTGGCTCTCACTACAAAGATCAGACTTGTAGTGATTTTCCTGTTTTCAGCCTCCCAAAGTGCTGGCATGTGCCACTGCACCCACTCTTTATTGCTGTCTCAGCGTGCCCTAGGGGCAGGGCTGGCAGGACAAGCTGACCATTGAACCCCAGCCACTGCCAGATACTGAAGTTTTGAGATATATATTTTGAAATAATGTTTATATTTTAAAAATTTAGGTCACGTGATATTTAATTTTGGTAGAAAGTAAGAAATCATAAAAAGACTCTAGTAATCTTACAACCAAAATATAGTATAGCTAGACTGAAAATCTAGGAATTAAAGCTTATCAAAAAAGTAGACAAGTGGTTTCATTATTATGTTAAATAATCGTGTGAGATCACCTGTGTAAATGCTTAGATTATGTAATGAATCTGTGGTTTGGCTTTATGTTTTTTTTTTTTTTTTTCCTTCTAATTAGCAATGAGAAAAACAATTTACTCAATCTTTTATCCAGTGTATTTTGATTGGAGGCATGGTAGGCACTTGGTCTGATGCAATATTCTAGAGACACAAAAATGTAATGAATACAGCTCTTGCACTTAAAATGTCAGTCATGGAAGTCATATTTAGTATAGAAGCTTTGATTGGCCTGTGAAACCAAGCCTTTAGATGTGTAATACTCTGGACAAAGTATTTGTGTCCTTCTGAGAATTCATTGTTTGAATCTAATTGCCACTGTGTATTTGGAAATAAAGATCTTGAGAGGTAGTGAGTAGAGGTGGTGAATCGAGAGGCTTTACTCCTTATGAAGGGATTAGTGCCCTTAGAAGAGGCCATGGAGCTGGCTTACTGCCTGTTCAGCCTGTGGGGATATCTAAGAGAAGCTGGGGGTCTGCCCTCGCCAGAACCTGAATATGCTATCATTTTCATCTTTGAATTTTAGTCTCTAGAACGGTAAGAAATCAGTTTTTGTTCTTTCTAAACCATGTAGTTGAAGATACTGTGTTACAGCAGCCCCAGCAGACAAGATGGGCAGAATCACAATGAAACTCGATATAGGGAAGGAAGAGGGCATAAGCCGCTGTGTCCCAGGAAGTGGACCTGGGGTTCTTCTGTTTCTACTGCATCAAGATGGTTTCTACCTCACTCTGTGAGACAGAACAATGTCTATGAAAAGCAAATGTGTGCCAGAAGACAAAATAGTAGAAATATTTTTAAAAACAATGTCTTTATTTTCACCTTTTAAAGAATGGCTTTATTGGATATAAGACCTTAGTAGCCTGTCTTTTAGCTCCTAGAAAGTGTCTTATCAGTATCTCCTATCTCTATTGTTTTCATAAGTCAGAAATTAATCTCATTAGATTTCTTCATACACAGTGAGTCATTTTTCTCTTCATAACTTCAAGAATTTTTTGGTGTCTACTTTCAATATTTTGACTGATGTTTGAATATGGGGTTCTTTGTATCTGTCTTAAAGTTCTTCTAATTTTTCGGATATATAGCTTAATGGTTCACTTC
This sequence comes from Myocastor coypus, assembly GCA_004027025.1. Classification (NCBI taxonomy): domain Eukaryota; kingdom Metazoa; phylum Chordata; class Mammalia; order Rodentia; family Myocastoridae; genus Myocastor; species Myocastor coypus. The sequence goes on from PVJA010011409.1 coordinate 4,486, forward strand.
AGTATGGTTGCCAATATATTTTGTGCTGTTTTCCTTTTTTCCCTTTTTTATTCCTATCACATCACTCTTAACACCCCACATTTCTCCGAGGCTTTCTTTTTATTTATGTTTTCTCTATTCAGATTATATAATCTTTATTGAAGTATTTTCAATTTTGTGGATTCTTCTGCCAATTTAAGTACATTTATGTGTGTGTGTGTGAAATTTTCATTTGAAAAAAAGAAAAAGAAAAAATAGGCCAGGAGTGGTGGCGCATGCTTGTGTACTTGGGAGGCTTAGGCAGGAGGATTAGTATGAATTCTAGATCAGCCTGGGCTACAAAAGTGAGCTCAAGGCCATCCTGAACTGCATAGTGAGACCCTGTCTCAAAAAGACCAAAAAAAAAAAAAAAAAAGAAATTGTCATTTCAACTCATACTTTCCAATAATAGAATTTTAAAAATTAAGAATACATTTTTCTACTGACATCTCTACTGTATGAGATATTATCATCATATATTCATTAAAACCTTTATAATTCTTTGAACTCATAATATTAGAATAACAAATTTGAAATCTTTGTTAAGTTCAACATGTGGGCCCTCTGTTTTTTTTGCATGTGTAATATGTTTTGCAGAAGTGGTACATTTGAGATATTATTTGTGCTAACTTTGGATACTGAATCACTCCTCTGTACCTTCTTTTCTTTCTTCCTTCCTTTTCTTTTCTCTTTCTTTCCTTCCTTCCTTCCTTCCTTCCTTCCTTCCTTCCTTCCTTCCTTCCTTCCTTCCTTCCTTCCTTCCTTCTGTCTTTCTGTCTTTCAGAATAGAATATTTATTGGGAAAGAAAGTTTTCTGTCCAAGAGGGGAACAGGGTGAAATAATTCAGTTATGTCTATTTTCTCAGCAGTGCACAGGCTGTAATGTCATTGTTTTCATCATTTCCCAGTGCCAGTGTCTTGACTAGGACTGGGCTATCTTTGTCTGTCTAGTGTCCAGATGCTCTCCTTGGGCACCTCTTGGTTTGCCTGTTGCTATGTTCTGTGACTTTTAGTCTTCACTGATTGTTACTTGAATAGTGACTTCTGTACAATTGTCTAGGTAGAAATTGCTCTACATTCTGATTAAATCTGTGCCTCTATGCAAGGGTAAGGTATTGCTAGTGTTTAGGGGGCATTCTCAGACCCCAAAAGGGCTCTTTACTGTGTTCTTAGATTTTTGTCTATTACACTTTTAGCTGGTCTGCCATTTCACTTGCTTCAAGTACAATTATGGAATCACTGGCTTTTTAACTCTTTATGCTCTTTTGTTTTGGAAGATGTCAGAAACAATATATATATAAATGTCCTCAAGCTCTCTTCTAGAGAAAGCTGGTTTTCTTATGCAGAGCTATAGCACTGTTTCTATGCCCCTCTCTCCCTCTCAGCACAATCTGTGTTTTTACTGGGCTGGGCTGGGCTGGTCTAGGACTACAGTCCTCTCTTGATCATGATGCTGTTGTTTTGCAAGTGGGGTATTGTGTGGGGCTCATCATCTGGACTTGTTCCACCGGTTCCTTTGCAGTACCAGAGCTCCATCTCAGGTATCTTCTACTGTTGGCCTGCATCCAATCCTGTATTGATTGACTAAATACACTGAAGTGAGAATTGAACTGAAACCCTTCATTATGAGCTACATTTACAAACAAACAGAAATTTTTGCTTTTGGAGACATAGTCTTGCTAAGTCACTAAATTACCCACGTTGATCTTGATCTTGCAGTCCTGATGTTCAGCCTCTGAGTGCTGAGATTAATGGCGTGCCCTTCCACATCCTACTGCCCATTTTATTTTGAGATAGAGACCTCACTAAGTTGTCTTGGGTGGCTTTAAACTGGCATTTTTCTTGCTTTGGCCACTGGAATAGATGAAATTATATATAGCTATTATTAGCCAATTTGACCTTTCTGTTGAACTTTTGCTATATGAGTAAATTGTGGAATTGGTAGTTTGGTCCATTGTACTTTGCCTGCCATATTTTCTGCCCTAATGTAACCCCCATCCTTTGGTTGTGTTTACATGGCATACAATCTCTGTATCACTGAGCTGGGTGCCTTCCCTTTTAAGAGAATTTGAGGCCCTATAGTGACGGTGAAGATGAGAGGAGGTCCTGTCTTATTGCCATTATCTCCCTGTTAGAGCTGCGAAAAGGAAGAATGGTAATAGGTTGTACTTCTGCCTTAGTTTTCTCACCAATGCTTAATATTTTCTTTAATTATATTTTTTCTGCTTTCTGTGAACTGTTGGGACAGTTTTCAGGTAAATCAACGTAAAATTTAAACTTAGGACAGTTTGCAGATAAATTAAGAATTTTTTTTCTTTTAAGAATTTTTTTTTCTTTTTGACAAGATGCTGTTTTGCTAGAAATAGGAACCACAGAATTGTTTAAGATGACATTTTAGAAATCTCCCCTTTTGATAAAAATAATATACCAGTTAGAAGAAAATGTCCATTCTTAATCACAGAGAGACACAAGAAAGAAAGAAAACACTTGACAGTTTAAAAGAGACCTATACGATATAGTGAACAAGTCTTAAGTTCTCATATGTATGTAATTGAAGTCCTACAAACCTAAGAAGTGTAGTGGGGCAGGAGCAATATTTGAAGAAAGAAGACATCAACTCACGTATTATATAAGCTCTAACATTCTTTTTTTTTTTTTTTGGCAGGGACGGGGGGTTCAAACTCACAACCTTGCACTTGCCAGGCAGGCACTATATGCATGGAGCTATCTCCTCAAATCCTTCTAATAATCTTAAGTAGGACAAAAATCATTGAAAATTACAGCTAGTCATGGTCTAGCAAAATTAGCAAAACTAAAGAGAAGTGAAAAATCTCTGTACAAGGTTTCACTGGGATATTAAATAAAACTAAAGCACAAGGGCTAGTGTGAACTGAGTGTATGCACATACACATGTTTCCATTCATGCATGTGTATTTCATTAATGTAGAATTTTAGTTGGCTTCTCATTTGTACTCAGTATAGTAGAAAAATCAGCATCTCAATACATAATGAGGGAGCTTGTGGGTTAGCTCAGTTGTTTAAGTGCCTGCTAGGGCAAACCCAGTCAGGCACAGGGAACCACAGTTTGAAACCCAGCTCCATATGTCTTACCAGACCTGCCCCTAAGGCAGCGTGAGCCACCAAAAAAAAAAAGAGTCCTTCTCAATACATAATGAAAAGGGACTTGAGACGATTCAGTACCCACTAATTTGTGAAACTCTTTAGTCAAAAGGATGAGATAAAAATTTCTTAATATTAAAGAATATGTACTGAAAACTTGTATCAATAATATATTTAACAATTTAACAGGGCAGTATTGCAATATTGATTTTAGATGATGTAAGGCCTCCTCTTTTATCCAGCAACATATTGGAGCGCTTGTTCCCTGCAATGATTAAAGAAAAATGTATTTGGGAAAGGAATATATAATATTCTTTAGTTTCAATTGTAACTTAAAATTCAATATAATCTATAAATTATTAGCATTAACAGTGACGTATGTATTTCAGGTAAGCCAATTAAAATCAGATATTAAAATGAAGTCACTTTAAAGCTAGATCTTAAAAGATTAAAAAAAAGCCTTAATAAGTATTTAACCTCATTGCTCCCCAAACCTATTAGTGTATTCTTATTTTTATTGAAAAGTGTTCATACTCTCAAGTAAAAATTTTAAAGTTAATAAAGAATATTTATAACTAACATTAGAATAAATAAAGGAGCTCTACTTAGAGGTCCAAAGGAGATGAAAAACTGCAAACTGTCAAGCCATTGTATTGGGTCTATATATTTGCATTTGAAACTCTGCACTAGTGTCCAGTGGCACTTTGACCAGTAAATGAGAGGTTTTAATCTGTGCACTCCAATCTAGTTTACCCATATGAGTTGGTTTAATCCTGAAATGAAGTCACTGTGTTTGAATTTCTGCTTTTATGCAAAACATTTTTACTTAAATCTTAACACATGACAGTGTAGTTGTTTGAGATTAGATAGGAGTCCTAGTTTGAACTGTCAGTGGTATAGAAAGCATACTCACTTTTATTTTGTTTGAATACTGGGCAGCTATGTGGGAGCAGTGTTGGCAGAATTTACTCAGGGGTCAAATGAAGTAAAATCTCAAAAGCCATTTCTGTTTTGAATATTTATTCAGGTTAAAGCAGGGAAGATTGATTTTGTTTGAAAAACTTATTTTTCAAAAAGAAAGAAGAGTTCTCTTACCTCATTGAACTGCAACTTCAACCTGCTCATGTCAAAAATAGAAAACTTCATGTCTTCTAAGCATACAGGTTGTTGTATCATGAAAGATAATGTATTTGGCCGGGTGTGGTGGTGTACACCTGTAATCCCAGCACTTGGGAGGCTGACACAGGAGGATTGGTGCAGAAGTGAGCTCAAGGCCAGCCTGAACTGCATAGCGAGGCTCAGTCTCAAAAAAGACAAAAAAAAAAAGATAATGTGTTTGATTTGTTTTAAAAAGCTATAGTACTCTGTAATGATATATCACAATTGTATTACATATTAAATTACATGTACTTCTCAAGTATGTCATGAAATTAGAAGTGATAGAATGTCTTTGTTCAGCTATTCAAAGTCTTCAAATATATGGTAAGCTAATGTTCGAGCAGTAATCATAGTAATTTCAATTATATCAGTATGGGCATGATGTAGAAGTGTATGTCTTCCATTAACTGGTTCTGCCTGTTGCATTTCACATTAGATATGCAACCAGTGTGTTCCATTCAGTCAAAACAGTCCCAAATGACAGTTGGTTTAAACAGAGTAGTTATTCTGTATGTAGTTAAATTTTCTTTTCTCCAAAACATCTACTTTTGTTAAATATCACAGTGGCAAAGGTAAAATTATCAGACTAATAAAGTGTGACAAAAATTAACAAAACACCAAGGTACTTTGCGTAGCATATCCCAGGCTCAGATTTCCCTCCTGTGTTGCTGGGGCCTGGATGTTAGTTATATGTCCCCTTGTGATTTAACTCAAGACTTCTGAAGAAATGTCTGTTAAAAGTTATCCATGTAGGGAACATTATGGCTAATGAAACAGAAGTTAATATTTTATTTCTTTACAAAGAGATGAATGTATTTAATTAATTGAACATTATTTTCTCCACTTTGCTTAAGCTTGGTATCATGTTTCATTAAAAAGTACAAGTAGCTGTGTGAAGCAGATATTTTCTCATAGGATTTGTGGAGAAATAATTATTTTTAATCACTGCAATGTAGAGGCCTAATATTTAGGATTAATGTCCTTTGTATGTTTCTGCTTCATTTGGCAAAAATAAATGTTAATGGTGTATGTGGTCAAAATTAATATGGTATAGAACAGAGTTACATTTTTAAAGAAAAAATATTTGTGACACAGTTATTACAGTGGCTCCTGATGTTATATGTTTGCTTCCAAACTCATTACACATTTGAATCAGACTTGAAAGATTAAAGACTTCACTTGAGTTAAAATAAGTCAACTAGATTTTATGTACATATTCTGCTTTCAAGAAATCTGCACTTAAAAAAAGTTTTATATATTATGGTTTCAGCAAGTGATGGCCTAATTTAACTCCATATAGATATATTTTGGGGCTACCAGACTTGCTTTGATTGATTTATTAAGTTCTTCTATTCAAAGAGTTTTCCTAAAGACTATGATAACTTGATTAGTTGTCCTCACAGTATCAATTTATGAAACATTTAAATTATCCCAAAGTAAATGAGTTCATCAGACATTCAAGAATATGTCAAATTGATTTCTTAATAGAGAGGAGTGGGACATGGCTTAATTTGGAATCAGAAGAAAGTCTATGAAACCGTTAGTTTTGTTATTCACAAGGCAAAACTTACTACCTAGGGTTTAGCGTGAGAACTGTCCTAGATGTTTGATGTCCTAAATATTTATAATGTAGTTGGCAGACTTGGTCCTGCCTAAACTTCCAGAGACTGGAAAGCAGTTGTTACAAAGGCCTCTTGACTAGTACAAAAGGAGATGAGATTAATCACAAAATGAATTGCATTGTCACCTTGCTGACCAATAGCAATGTTGTAGAATCATAGTTTGAATTCTTCAAATAGTTGTTACTTGTGAATATATGGGAGAAGCATCTTGGTGGCCAGATTCACTTGTAAGTATTCTTCCCCTTTTTTCACTGAAGCTCTTTTCCTGGAGTAATGCCCTCTGTCCAAGGTTACTTGATCATGAAAGACAGGGAAAACCGCAGGAATCTGAGGCTCTTACTGCAGGAATGCTGGGAATTGCTTGAGTCCTGGGATTGCTTGGCACGTGTGTTCGTTTTGTCTTCCCTCATTCTGTCCCTGTTTTTCCTCCTACCTCTTCTCTTTTAAATACATAGTAAGAACTGTTGAGTCATCTTTCCATGTTTCCTTGCTCATTACCTTGGGTTTCTTTGAGGACAGCATTATTATTAGAAATACCGTGTGACTGTGACCAGGTCGAGGTCCTGAGGAATGAAAAATCAGCATCTACTAGGTAGCATAAACTGGGAAGAACAGGAAAAAAAAAAAAGCATTGCTCATATATCATATTTATTAGAATAACTGTGGTGTATCTGTTTCCTTTACTAGACTATAGCTTTGCCAGGGCTGCAAAATGTGGAAGGTCTTAGAGCCAAATCATGTGCTCATCTTCATGTCTCAGCAGCTTGGATATTGCTGAGTGTAGGAAATGTTTACTTCATGGAATAGCAACAGTGTATTTTTTTTCCCATAAAACTACCAAATGTGTATTTTTCTTTCTTCATCAAATTTCTAACATGTGCAATTTGTTTTTTACCTGTTGTTAGCCAGTTTCATTAAACTTGATGGTTGAAATTGAATTCAGATAAAAAGAGCATTAATTGATTCTGAAAGTCCTTTCTTGCTTTAAAAGGATGATCTTCAGTTATTAATTTATTTTTTGCTTTTATTTTTGGTTTTGCAGGACCGGGATTCAAACTCACAATCTTGCACTTGCCAGGCATGCATTTGTACCACAGAGCTATCTCCCCAGCCCCTTCAGTTATTTTTAATGCAATCATGTTTTAATGTTCTAGTGTTAGCATAATATTGTTTGGTGATTAATCTGAAGTATATAATTGTACCATGTTATTTCCTTTCTGGAAAACTTTTGAATACTTGAAGCAGATGTCAGCATCCTGTCAACTCCGTTTTTTTTTTCTTTTTTTTGATCAAACTTGCCAGGCAGGTACTTACGCCGCTGAGCTATCACTCCGGCCTGTCAGTTCACTTCTGACCTGACTTTCCCATCTCTTTTTAGTCTTCTTGACCTAGACTGCACTTCACAAACATCTCCTGGTAGCCAGCTCTATTCCTCTGTCCTTGCTTTCATTGGTCACTAGTATATCAGTTCCTTTCCATAGTTCTTTTTTTTTTTTTTTTAAACGCATTTTACTTTGCCTCTTATCCTTTTATTTATTTATTTTTTTTTCAGTACCAGGGATTGAACTCAGGACCTTGCACTTGCCAGGCAAGCATGTATTCCACTGAGCTATCTTCCTGGCCTATCCTTTTATTTTATCTTGCTTCTTTGTGAGCATTTCCAGACCAGAGTAGGCTTAGTGGAACCTATAAACTCACATCTGATTATCTAATATCATACCCTTTTCTGTTTATTTAAACTCTCACGTGCAATGGCATTACTTTTTCAAATGCTGTTTTAGGTGAATTATTATGTGTAACATGTTAGTGTGAATGTCTGCTATTTTTAAATGTAAAAAAAGTTTGTGTGCTTAAGATCTAGGCTTGCATATATTAATCCTATGCCTGTTGCAGTTGTTCTATAATTACAGAGAAGTAAATGATGCCAAACCTGTTTTGATTGTAGATCTAAAAGAATTGCTACCGGAATACAATTTTGTAACTTTAGCCTCATAAATTTGAGAATCTCAAGATGGAATCATATGTCAAATTTTTAAACATCTCAGTTTTCTCTCTTGTTTGCTTCTACAGTACATAATTTCTCTCTTGTTTCTGTCATCAAAGAGAGACTTTCCTTTTTAGTACGATTTTTCTTTTAAGGAGTTGGATATCAGATAATATAGTTTTTGACATGCTAAAGTTAAGATGCCTGTAGACTTTTACATGTTAAATATCATACATTTACATATTTGAAAATCTGAACCCTAGGAGTTTTAGCTTTTGAATTAGGAGTCAGTTATGTCTGTGTGCATATGTTCCTATTTATCTATCTACCAAGTATATAATATAAATAGGATAATTAATATTGGAACATTATACAGTTAGCTGAATTTGAAAGCCAAATGATAAGAGACTTAGGAAAGGTGGTAAAACATGATATTAAACTCCACGAAGAAAAAGAAACTTAAGAATGAGTAAGATGTATTTGACGTGTCAAATGCTACAAGGAAACTAGGAGCAGAAAGATTTTTATTTTTTATTTTTTTATTTTTTATTTTTTTTTGTGGGACCAGGGTTCGAACTCACGACCTTGCACTTGCCCAGCAGGCACTTGTGCCTCGGAGCTATCTCCTCAGCCCCCTAAGAAAGATTTTTAGAATCAATTGTTTTTGGCTGGAGATGATCACTAGGTATTTTGATAAGGGCTGTTTTAATTCTATGATGAGGAGAAAAATAGATACCATAAATTATTTATTTATTTTAAAAAAAAATTTTTTTTTTTGTCTTTTTGAGACAGGGTCTCGCTATGCAGTTCAGGCTAACCTTGAGCTCACTTTTGTAGCCCAGGCTGGTCTTGAACTCGCACTGATCCTCCTGCCTCAGCCTCCGGAGTGCTGGGATTACAGGCGTGAGCCACCACGCCCGGCTTAGATACCATAAATTAAATGAAGTGAGATTAAGAATTTGGGGGCATCATTATGGACTTTTTTTTTTTTTTTTTAAATAGGTGTTTGGCTTTAAAGGCTGAAAAATAAAGGGTTCTAGTTGGGATATAGTGTAAGACTAAGTTAAATAAATTTCTTCTTTAATTTGTTTTTATTTTTTACTTTTAAAAAATATATGTATTTTTTGTAGATAGAAGAAGCGTGTTAAATGATCTAATAGATAAAGAGAGGCTCAGGAGGTGGAGAGCGGGCAGAATTGATAGAGCAGAGCTCCTCCCATATGGGGAAGGACTGATCTGTGTAAGGAGCAAACAACTCTTTTCCTCAGAGCCAGGACAGGGTGACAAATTAAAGATGAGTAAGTTTCAGAATGGTACCAATAGAACAGTTTTGAGGCACCTTGCATTAATTGCCTCAATTTTTCCCTGAAGGTGGAGCTGTGCTACATTACTAAAAGTGAGGGAAAGATAGTAGAGCATAAGATGAGACTCCTGGAGTGGCTATTTTGTGAACTGGATAGGTAGAGGTATGTGGAGGAAGTTTCAGTTGCTGATAAGATGGCTTACAGTGTGCAGTCATATAACTGATCTTTCCTTGTGAATTTTCCCTGGAAGATTCAGGAACCTGAGATAGGAATTTGGAAATTATTTAGTTCAGCCAGAAGTAATGATTTCATTGTTAAAGTTCAGTTGTGCAAAAGAGTTTGAAATGTAAGCAAGAGTGCATCTAAAGTAAAAGAACACAGAGGTTAGGTTAGATGATGTAGGGTTTAAAGACAGTAAAAGAAATGTGAGTAGTGGTCATCTCTGATCATAAAAAACAGATGTAGCAGTAGGAAGGTGCTAAAAGGCTTGATTAGATTGGTAGGTAAGACCAGAAGTGGGGGCTGGCCCCTGAAGGAAGGACCTTTACCTTAAAGGTGGTGGTTCTGATAAAAATATAAAGATAGAGTCCTTTGGAGTCAGTGTCTGAAGTGCATGGAATCAGTATCATTTGAGAGATAGGAAGTTTAGTAATGGTCTCTGGAGTCAGTTTAGCTGGGTACCAATCCCCATGACCTTCTTGTTTGGTCTTCATGCTTTCTTGGGCCAACCTTTTAACTTCATCAGCACTGGTTGCTGATGACCCTGCCTTAGGTTTGTGATGGGATTGAATGAGGCAGCTCATGGAAAGTGTTCAGGCTCTGGCACAAGTCAGTTTCTGTACTAGTTGCAGAATAGTTGTTGTTTTCTGTTACTGTGAGCTGTATTTATCATTTAGATTTTGGCATATATGTTGGTACCCAAGAGAGACCCTTCCTAGTCATACTGTACAGTATAGACCTCTTCAGGTAACTTTCTATCATGTGTGAGCAATTAGTATTATATCCACTATTGTAATTAACTGTGAGCCCAAATACTTTCCCAGATTATGTAACCCAGGACTAATTAATTTCTCTTTAAATCATGTATCTGACAGATAGTAAGTCTTTGTTCCAAAAATGAAAAAAACCAGATCTACCTCACTTTTGGGTAGAATCAATTGGCTAATAAAATTGATGAGAATATTGGTAAAACTATTGGAATAATTGTAAAGGTGACTCATGATCAATAGGGTTTTGTGATACCATTTTTTAAAAAATATTTTTTTATGTGTTTATTACAGGGTCTACAGGGTCTCACTACACAGGTTGGATTTGTAGTGATCCTCCTGTTTTCAGCCTCCTATGCTGGAATTACAGGCATGTACCACCATGCCCAGCTTCAATCGCATTCTCAGCTTTACTTGGGGGTGAGGCTGGCATGGCATGCTGGGGATTGAACCCTGGTCTCCACACCCGCCTAAGCAGACGCTTTAATTTGCTGAGCTATCTGGCTGGCCCTTGTAGTATCATTGTAGAATGCACAGTTTTCAATTTACTGTTTTATTTGAGTGGACTAAGGAGCAGTTCATACTTCTAGGGTGCTTGAATGTAATAAACTGAGGAAATGCAAAACTGTCATTCAAAAAATTGAATGTTTTCAAGGCATTATTAATGAATTTTTTGCCATAATGTCAAACTGTAACTTTAATCTTGAGGGAATTGTGTTTAACTTTATTTGAGCCAGTTATCATGGCTATTATAATTGAGTCCTGAAATTTCTACTGTTGAGGTGAAAGTCTGCTGTAAATTCAGTCTGTTCAGTTGTCAGTAGCTTAGTATGAGATAGATACTTGCTCTTCCAGCTTGTAGTGTCTTCCTACCCTTAGAAGCTCATTCTTATTTGCACACTATTTTATGTTCCTTGTGTTAGCTTTAGACATTTGGAAACAGGATCAACAGGGGTAGCTTATGTGCCATATTGTAAGTATTTAATTTATAATTTGTCATTTCCTTACAAAGATTATGAGAATGGATTAATGTTAATGGCTATAATATTCTTTTACTTATTTAAAAGCAATATCCTGCTTTTTTGAATTTAAAAATTCTCATATTAAGGTATGTATTAATCCTAATGTTCAGTATAATTTCTAATATATTAATGACTGCTCTTATTTTATTTTCCTTTTTTATTTATTTTATTATTTTTTAGCAGAACCCGGGTTCAAACTCACAACCTTGCACTTGCCAGGCAGGCACTTGTGCCACGGAGCTATCTCCCCAGCCCCCAGTTTTCTTTTTTATTAATTGAGTTTATTGGTACATTTCAGGTATATAGAATGATCACATTCATCATGTCATTTGAGAATTTGTACCTGTGTATGATAAAATTTGATTGTTTTTCCCGTTTCCTCATTCTCCCTTCAACCTTTCTTATGCTCCTTATTTACATAAGCTTTTTTTTTTTCTGTTTTTCTTTCTTTTCTCTCTTATTTTCTTTTTCCTTCCTTTTCTCCTTCTTTCTCCCCAGTTTTCTTTCCCACCTATCTAGGAAGAAATGTCTCAGACTTTTTCTTCTTTATTTGCCTTTATTTTAGGAAGGTGAGATTTGAAAATTTTCTTCTTACTAGAAAAATATTCCTTATAAATTAAGTTTACTTAAAAAATTTATTTACTATAGTGGTTCATGACAGCTTGAAATAAGTGTTTCTGTTTAAAACATTTTGTCAGTTTAGCTGGAAATAACCTGTCTATGGCCAATTTGTTGGCAATCTTTCAAATTAGCTTTTAAATATGGTATTATCTATACTGATGCTTCTGCCATTAATGATCTGTTGCTGACTTTTATTTTATTGCAGTTAAATTTTATGTGCTGACAGAGAGTGAAATGTTACATTCCTTTTAATGGTTTTCTAATAATCAAGCATATTCTAAATCACTGGCAGGAAGTACTAGATTTTTACTGAAACAGTACACATTTTACTCAGCAATGCCTTTCAATTTACTGACAATAGAAAATATACATATTTTCCCTTTTGAATAATAGCATAAAGGGAGGTAATATTTTTCTGAAACTTATTCTCTACTAATGTGCTTGTAAAATAGAAAAGGACTCACGTCTTCTATGATTGTTAGCAAAATTTAATAGCAATGGTTTCTGTTTCAGTCTCATTAGCAGTTCATATTTGATGACCTTTTGCACATTCAGTTTTGACAATTCTTTCAATTTGTTTTAATATTTTATATGCTTTATTCTTAGACTTTAATGTGTGAACTGGAGGACAGGGAAAAGCAACAACTACAGATGTTGGATAAACTCAAAGAGATTCAGAATCACTTTGACACGTGTGAGTCCGACCGCAGGCATGCTGACCTCCAGATCTCAGAGCTGACTCACCATGCTGAGGATGCTACCAAGCAGGCTGAGCAGTACCTCAACGAGCTGCAGCAGTCGGAAGCTCTGAGAGAGGAGGCAGAGAAGAGGAGAGAAGACCTGAAAACGAAAGCTCAAGAGTCTATTAGGCAGTGGAAGCTGAAGTATAAGAAATTAGAGCGAGCGTTGGAGAAACAGTCTGAAACTTTGAATCAACTGACAGAAAAGAATAATCAGGTATAGAAGCAGATTTCTAAGCAGTGGTTTTTGCTGCCATTAACTGTTCATTCACCACACTTTCAACAAACACTTGAGTGCAATGCTGTGTATAAAATCTATCAATATGTCCTTGAGAGAAGAGCCTTTTATAATTGGCTATTTCAAGGTAAAAAGTTATTTAACATTTTTTAAAAAAAACTCATTTTAATAGTTTTAACATTCTAGGAGTTTATAGAAGTTGGCCCTTAAAGTAAATCACTACCCGAGTTTAGCTTTGCATTCTTTAGTTGAATTATTTTTTGATATTCTAAAATACTCAGATGGAAGAAAATCACTAAATCTCCTGTAGCATCATGTGACTTTTCCTGCAGTGCATTTATTTTAAAATTCATTTATTTGGGTGTTTCATTTTAAAAAATTGGTTGGAAAGGACTTATTTATTTATTTATTTATTATGTATTTGGTACAGGATCTCACTGTGTAGGTCAGAGTCATAGTGACTGTTTTTAGTCTCTCCAATGCTGGGATTCACAGGTGTGCACCACCATGTCTAGTCTCCATGACTGGCTCACTGCAGGCAAGGAGTGGGATTGGAGGTGGGGGGATTGAGGGGTGAGGATGGCGGTGGGATGGAGTGTGTAGTGCCAGACTCCAAACCCCACTTACTTCACTGAACTATCTTGGTGGCCCAACAGGACCATTTTTAAAAATGCAATAGAAGCTGGGTGTGGTAGCACACACCTGTAGTCCCAGCACTCAGGAAGCTAAGGCAGGAGGATTGCCATGAGTTTGAGGCCAGCCTGGGTTAAAAAGTCAGTTCAAGGCCAGTTTGAAGTACATTGTGAGAGTCTGTTTAAAATAAAAAGCAGTAGTTACTATTGGACTACTTTTCTGGCTGTAACTATATAATAGGCTTAATTAGATGAGTGATACTAACAGTCTTACTGACTGAGTCCTGTTATCAGATCACAAGTCTCTTCAAAAAGATTCTGCTCTTGTGCCTTTCTCATAGCAGCAAAAAAGCTTACTTATGCGTCTCTCATCATATTTTCTCTTATCTGTAATGTGTTACTTTAAATGGATTTGCTGTTCTGATGTTGATTCTCTGCGATATCTTTGGGCAGAATGAAACCTAGGTGTTGATAAGAAGCAGGAAAGTTGAGAGTGATTTTGTTTGTGTGTTGGTTTACCATTTGTGCTTTGTCATTTGTCACTTGTCAAGAATTCTTAAATTTCACAAGAACAATCAGTTGGATAAGTTGACTTTCTAAAGAAAACAAAATGTGGGACGTTATATTTTACAAATGTAAGAACTGATGCTTTTTCAGATGAGGGGGTCTCAATGAAGATGCTTTATCTTTTATGCATAAAGGTTTCAGACATCCTGAACATGAAAGAAGTGATCATTCTGTCCTTAGCTGAGGAGTACTCTCCATTTGAACATATCTGATGCCTCTGGCTGCCCTAGAGTGAAGTGATTCTAAAGCTTTTAGACTTGAATCTTTGATCCTAGAAAACTTCTACCTTGATTATTACTCTGTCAGCCTGATCTGAAAACTAGTTTAGTGAGGGTGATCATAAGGGAAGTAACTAGCAAGAAGAGTGGCCGATGACAATGATTGAGAATCCTCTGGAAATTTTCCTTAATTAGAGGAAATTAGAAGGGCTTGTGTCGTCAGTATCCCAGATCATGCACCATATCTCTGGGTTTTCTAGAGTTTTCAGAATATTAAAAAGTATTAAACAATCATCTCCCAGAATACGCCTGATATAATTATTTTTATTATTTAGCATTGCTAATGATAAGAAAAGAAGTAGTTTTAAAGTGATTGCCACAGGATAGTATCACAATTATCACAGCAGGCATTGTAATTTCCCCTTTAAAAGCCTTAAAAATTAATGCAGCATGTCGCAGTTAGAGCAATGGTTAATCAAGGAAGAAGGGATAAGATTTATTTTACTAAAGATGGAGGTGTCTGGTGCATGTGTGATGTGCACTTATTTGCTAACTTTTTAAGAAACATCAAAACATCTTACATGTAAGATTTTTTTTTTTTTTTTTTGTACTGGGGTTTGAACTCATAACCTTTAAGGCAAAAGTTATATAGTCTGCATCCTTCATTTATTTTGACTGATTTAAAAAGTAACTCCAGAGTATATGTGGAAATATACAGTGTTGAAATTAAACCAGTACTAGTTTCCTCTTGTGGTTTCAAGAATAATAAGGTATTTAAGAATAGCTTTTCTGACTTGTTTTATCTAGTCAAATGAGATATCTTTGTATTTGCAAAATGGTTCTATGTCTATATTCACTTCTATTTCTTTCTTTTTTTTTTTTTTTGGTGGGACCAGGGTTCAAACTCACAACCTTGCACTTGCCAGGCAGGCACTTGTGCCACGGAGCTATGTCCCTGGCCCCTTCATTTCTATTTCTAACAATTTATTTCTTTAAGATTTGCCACCTAAAATTATACATACATATATGTATATGTACATATATATTTATATATATCAGTTGCTTTTATTCTCTTAAAGTTGCACTGAGTTTTTCTATTCTTACTATATGCAGTACATTTCTGGGATCTTGGTAAGGTGTTGCAAAACTACGTCATTACTGAAGAATATAGAATAACAAATGAAAAGCCACCACCACTGCAGGAAAAAACAGGCTAGTGTTTACTTTTTCCTTAAAAGACAGTAACATATATATTTTTTATCATGGACTCATTGGGTACTTTAGGATAGAGGACATATCAGATATTAAACTGATAAGAACAGATACTACACTTGATCTTAGCCAAAAGGCTGAGAAGCGATTACTGGGGACTTTAGGGATATGTAGGTGAACACATACTGAAAAACTAAAAGTATAAAGATGTAAGTAATCTAGTTATCAGTTATGAATTTTTTCTTTTGAAGTGTTATATGAAATCACTGGTTTTTATGTGTGGTCTGAAGATGCTAAAGCAAAAAATCTGAACTTTGACTCTCAGTATGAAGGTTTCTCAGTTCTTTCTCATATTCTTATTTTTATAAATGGGTAACATTTTCTTAGGTCTTCTTTTCTTTTCTTTCTTTTTTTTTTTTTCCTGTTTAATTCCCAAAATTACTGACTTGCCCATATATTGAGTTTTGTGTTTAATAGTGTTTTACTTTTAAGAATCTTAAATTGCCATCTTTTCCTCCTGCTAAGAAACAGCTATATGTAACATATGCTGCCTTATAAAATCTGAATTTTTAAAATAGTTTAAAGGAAAAGGATCAAGGCTAAGTACACCAGATTTTAACAATATATACACTGTCTTATCACAAGTAGTCCAGAAAACCAATGTTTTCTCTATTTTCACATATGTAGGAACATAACATTAAAAAAAAATCCCCATTTGCCTTTTAGTAAAATAGAAGCAGGAGTTCATCAGTTCATATTTTGTGATCAAGTTTTTGAGGAGTTATCTGTTGTTTTTGTAAATGTTGTGTGTTTAGTCAGTATCAGTCTTCTGTTTACATGACCATTTTTAAGGTAAATGTCTCTAACTGTGGTGGTGAACCTGTGACCCCCGTGCCAAAGCTAGTGTCTTCAGTCATTAAAAGTCTAAAAGATATATGCCACCCTTGCTGTATGTTTACATTTGCCTCCCTTTTCCTGCAAGATTCCCAGCTAGAATATTCTTTTCTCACTCTTGTTTCTCAGTGCTAGTATCTCTCCCTCTCCCATTTCATCTCTTGGGTTTTTTGAGGATTTTGGTACCTGCCTTCTCATTACCCATTACACACAATTCTTGCCATCATCTTTAGTTCATTTCAATATATCTTCATTGTTCACTAATTTCTTTTTTTTAACTGACAATCTACAAATCGCTTTTGTTTAGCAGCTAATTCTGTGGTTGAGATTTGTCTTTATCAGTAATTGTTCTATATTTGGCTGGTGAGATAGTTCAGTGGCACAAGCACTTATCTGGCAAGCTCAGGTCAGGGTCTAGAGTTTGACCTCCGGTATTGCATGCCTGGCTGACCAGGGAACCTGGCCCCTGGCTGTGGTGGCACATGCCTGTAATCCCAATGCTGGGAAGGCTTAGACAGGAGGATCACTATGAGTTTGAGCTGTACAGTGAGACCCTGTATCAAAAAATAAATAAAAGCAACTGTAATTTTTCTATGTTCAAAGCTTCAGTTCTCTGATTTTTTAGAGACTTTTTAAATATTCTGTTTTCTTTTTTTTTTTTTTTAAAGCATCGACATCTCATTTTGATCTTTTCCACATCTCTCTGGTTAATCAGCCATTTCCTATATTCCTTTTTTTCTTCTTCTCAATAGTAGATACATTGAAAGTCTACCACCTTCGCTTTCTTTCTGCCAATTTTTCCAATCTGCAGCTAACTCACCCTCCACTTTTCACTCTTTCTCCTGAATAGTATGAGCACAACTTGTGGAGATGTTTTAGTGGCTCCTGTGGTAATTCATGGCCATCTTCTTCACAATCACCTTCCTTTCCTCCCTACACATCCTATTTCATAGTCAAAATTGGCTAACCACTGGGTGTACCATCCTGACCTGATTGTAAGTCTTGTCTATGTTATTGTGGTGCCTGGAACTCTGTGAAGGTAGGAAAACCTGGAGAACTTTAGAGTAGCGCTAGAGATTAGAGTTCAAAGGATTCTTCTTTTCTTTTTTTGAGACAGTTTTGCAATATAGATCAGGCTGGCTTGGACTCACGATGTAGTCCAGGCTGGCCTTGAGCTCATGGTGATCTTCCTGCCTCTGCCTCCTGAGTTCTAGGATTATAAAAACATGTACCACCATACTGGCTCAAAGTGTTCTTCATGAACCATCCTATTCCTGTCATTCTGCTATCTGAGAAAAATAAATATATTTGCTGTTTAAATGAGTTTCTGGAAAGTGTATTTTGCTATCAAAGGCATTTTATCTGATTGAACTTCATGAAAATATGATTTTAATCTTCAGGACTGCTTGGAATCCATTTAATACATTGCCAAGGTGACACAGGACCTCCAAATGGTGTAGGGAAAATGATGTTACTCCTGACTTGCTACCTGTCAAATACACCAAGTTTGTGTTCCTCAGAATCAAAGAGTTAATTCTAAGGAATAACAGAGGTTATGAGTAGGAAATTATACTGAGGGAGATACAGCTCGTGAGAGGCAGCAGGGGGCCGAGTTGCCAAGGAGCCCACTTCTCAAAGGGCTTTTTATGGAGCAAAACCACGAAGTATACAATATGGGTTAAACATATGACCAACCAATAGGAGTATTGATCCAGTAGTGAAGTAAGTCATGTATCAAGTGTACACCAAGGTGACTGAATCTGTCTAGGTTTTACTGGACCAGATGTTAGCACTTAGTCTTGTCCTTTGGGAAGATGTGTAGGATTGGGCATTCTGTCTTTATCTTGAGGCCTGGATTCTAACAGATGGCACTCTGACAGCAGTTGTAATTTGTTTTCATCTTTTGTACTGAAACTTTGAGAGCCTTCTCTTCTCTGACTGCCTATAATATTTCTACTGAATTTAGCTGTCTATAGTAAGGGAACTATGCTATTTGCTCCAAAGACTGATCACTGTATTTAAGCCACCTCCTTTCACTTTTGGGCTCATCTTGCATTCTTACCGCCATATTTCTTTTCTGCTGGTTTAACAGAAAAGTCCCTGACCCTGCCTGCCAAGTTAGTAAACTTCAGTTTGTTAGTTGCACAACTAATAGTTGCTGTTTGAATCCCATCTGCTTTTGTCTTAGAAATGGCTTGTTGCTTTGATGCTCATTCTTCTTCTTCTTCTTTGCAACTGTGACAAGGATCACTTACTCTTCTAATATCTTGTTTTTCATTTTCATTTCTGTGTTGCACCCCATCACCATGGCTGTTATATCCATATTATTCCTAGTTATGGCTAGCCCAGTAATAGCCAAGATATTCCACAAATTCTTTGC
The DNA here is from genome assembly GCA_004027025.1 of Myocastor coypus. NCBI lineage: Eukaryota > Metazoa > Chordata > Mammalia > Rodentia > Myocastoridae > Myocastor > Myocastor coypus. The sequence continues at coordinate 23,202 of PVJA010011409.1, forward strand.
AAAATTTTCTCCTCAGCCTTTGTCAGAATATGCCTTTACACTTCACTGAAAGTAATTTCTTTTTTTTTCTAGCTTGCTCCTCAGAAGTTTTCAAGCTGTACATTGGCCAGTTTGAAAGCCATTATCACATTTTCACATGTTTGTTGTAACAGCAGCCTTACTTTTTGGTACCAGTTTGTTCTTATTAATTTGTTCTTTCCTTATAACAGAGTACCACACTGGCTAATTTTTAAAAAATAGAAGTGTGTTCAGCTCATAGCGTGGGAGACAAGGAAGTCCAAGAATATGTGTTGGCCTCTAGAAACAGACTTCAGCTATGTCATAATGTGAAGTAGCTATTATTTCTATAAGGGACAAATTGCATTCTTTTTTCAGTCCCTAGAAGAACATATGACTTAGAATCAAATTGAGGTTTTTTTTTTTTTTTTTCCTGGTGAAAACTCAGCTATTTAATCACTTCCTCTTATTTTTATGTTAACTTTGTGTTTTGTTTCTTGACATTAAAACCCAGAAGGATTTAAGGAAACTGCTTTTTTTTTTTTTTTGCTATGATTGACTCATTATCTTTTATCATTGTTTCATGCTGAAGTATAAAATTGAATTACTTTGTATATATTTGCATTTTAATTCATTATTTTTGATTCTGAGAAAAGTTGTTCTTTTTCCTTATTCAGGACATAGTGGGGCCGGTGAGATAGCTTAGCAGATTAAGCAGCTGCTTAGGCAAGTTCAGGAACCAGGGTTCAATCTCTAGTATCACATATAGCACCCCCAGGCATGTTGGGTGGGCCACTGACACCGGGTGTGATGGTGCACAGCTATAATTCCAGTGCTGGGGAGGCTGAAAGCTGGAGGATAACCAAGAGTCTGAGTTGCATAGTGAGATCCTATACCAAATACATAAATTTATCAAAAAAAAAAAGACATATTGGATAAGTGTTTCAGAACATCACAGTCTACCTCATAAATATGCACAGTATTTGTCAGTTAAAAATAAAATTTAAAAAGATGTGTGTCAGTAAGCAAGTGTGGAGATTGTCCTATGGCAGTATTGTACAAAAAATAATTTTGGCCCCATTGGCTGCTTCTCTCTCTTGTCATATGCAGTAATTGTAAGATGAGAATTGGAGCGGGTAATGCTTATTTGTTGGTCTGTCCACCTCTGTAATCTCTAGCCTTTAGCAAACCTGGCAGAGGTTGGTTGATGAATGCATAGCCCATTATTTTTTTCTTGGGCATATTCTCATCCTATGCGGTTATATTGTTATTTCTACCTTTGTTGGTCTTCAAAATTCTCCTTGTATGTCTAACTATATTATTTTCTATAGTTGGTTTTTAAAAGTGTGCCATTGGAATCTACATGCTTTTTGTGATGCTTTTCCTTGAAGCTTTCTGATCATGGGCTGAATTCTCTGAAGCCAGGAACTAAATTATACCTTTTATCCTTTAAGTTGTGGGTTTTAGGTTTGTCTCAGTTATGGGAAAGCTGATTTTAAATAATAAATAGACCAATAAGTAAACAAGCACTATATCAGTGAATTACATCCCTAGCCCTTTTTTATTTTTTAAGAAAGGCTCTTTCTAAGTTGCCTAGGTTGGCCTTGAACTCTTGTGCTCTTCCTGCCTTAGCTTCCTGAGTTATACTTTATTAAACTGACCTTTAATAAATTATAATAGTTCTTTGTCATTTCTTTAATTTTATCTTATATTTAAATTATTATTTATAGGTCTAGATTGATGTTTTATTATAATAAAATATAAAATATATATTTCAATATTGTACTATTCCAGTATAATTATATATTTTCTACTTTTCTTCAAAGATGGAAAAATTAAAAAGTATTATTTCATGAAGTTTTCCTTATGTATTAAAGTTTTTTTTTTTTTTTTCCTGAAAGAATCTATGTTGAGTTCTTTAGTAACTTTTCTTCTGGCTTTGTGTTCTTAACCCTTTAGATTCTAAAAGAAAAGGATGATTTGAAGAATCAGCTTTATACGGCATTGCAGCAGATAGAGAATCTCAGAAAAGAATTGAGTGATGTCTTAACCAAGCGTGCCCTTCAAGAGGAAGAGCTTCACTCTAAGGAAAAGAAACTAAATGATATTAAGTCTCATCAGGCTGACCTTGAACAAGAGGTCAAGAATTCTGTAGACACCATTGATAGACTAGAGGGTGAATTGAAAAAGCAGAATATAGTTCAAAGCCAGATGAAATTTGAGAAAGCTCACCTGGAGGAAGACATTGCAGAACTGAAGAAGAGCCAAGTTCAAGACAAAGCTAAACTTCTGGAGATGCAAGAGTCCATCAAGGACTTAAGTGCCATTCGAGCAGATCTTGCTAATAAATTGGCTGAAGAAGAGAAAGCCAAGAAAATGGTGCTCAAGGAGCTATCTGACCTCAAGGCCCAGGCAAAATCCAAGGATGAGGAAACAGCTACTGTCATCACACAGCTGAAGCTGGAGCGAGAGGTTCACCGGAGAGAGCTGAACGATCTCACATCCTCATTACAGGGTGTGAAAATGAAACATGAACAAAATATTCAGGAGCTGATGAAGCACTTTAAGAAAGAGAAGAGTGAAGCAGAGCATCATATTAGGGCGCTGAAGGTACCTGTGCTGAATTATCTTGATGATAGTGAGGGAATTTTTCTGGTGGCTCATGAAGTTAATAAAGCATAGACTTTTAGAGATCATTTTGTATTCGTAAGCATTGAAGGGAAGATAAAACCAACAATAAAGAGGTTTATTTATGCCTGTTCGGCCAGGTTGAAATGAGTTATAGCAGCCACCGGGGAGCACCTATTTTACAGCACTGAAGCCCTTTAAAAGGAACATTTAGTTATTTTGGGAGTTCAAGAAAGAAGAGGTGGCAGTAAGTCCAGGGCCTGAAACGTGCTTCCATTCAACATTTATGACCTCCTAAAATATAAAAGGCAAAGACTTGTCAAGGCCATAGAACCTATAACCACAGTCCTGATTAGTATGGTAACTAAAGTGGATCAGCTTATGGGCTGTGTAACCCACAGCCTTTGAGGTTTGCCCATTCTGTTCCATATCAAAGTTAGCTGGATATGGGGGTAATCTACTTGGGCCCCCACTTCTGTCCTGCTCTAACACAGGAGCTTTCTTTCTCCCAGTAAATATATTCTACTGTTAAACAAAACAGGTAGCTGGATAAATGCCCAATTATGACCTCACATTTGAGGAGGTGTTTCTGAGGTCTAATGACTTCAGCGTTATTACCAAGCAAGGCCATCAGTTCTTAAATCATAAATCTAACCTTCCCTGCCTTAATTTTTCTCTATAACACTTATTATCATGTGGCACAGACTCCATACTGTTTATTTTTTAAATTTCCCCTTATTAAAAGGAAAACTCTGTACACTGCAATTCAAGCCTGATTTCTTTGTAGCTAAATCTCTAGTGCCTTAAATAGTTTCTGGAACCTTGTAACTATTGTTAACTAGTGGAAAGAATGATATATCTTTAAGAGTTAATTGTATTTCTTTTAAGATTCAAAAAATATAATGCAAAATGAAATTATTTTGAAGTAGTTGGCAATTTTAGAGTGTTCTAGCTGGTTTGTATGTTCATTCTTAGTCCCTTTTAATCTTTTGGCAGTAGTGAATTTAGGGTCATTAACTTAAGTAGCATATCAGAATGGAGGGTATGTGAGTCTTACTAGATATCATTGAATCTAAGAAATCATCATTTTTTTTTTTTTTTTTTTTGTACTGGGAATTGAACTCAGGACCTTGTGCTTGCCAGACAGGCAGGCGCTGCTGAACTATATTCCTGGTCCATCACCATCAGTTTTAAGTTTTTATTCTCTGTAGAAGCATCATTATTGAATGCTACTAAGGAAAAAAGATACTGCCTTCTTCCTAGGAAACTATGACATGTTATTAAACTGAAGGACAACCACCCAGAAATGATTTTACTGTTGCTTAAATTTGGTGATTTAGTCCTTTAAAGTTTCTGAGAACAGAAACAGAAATAGGGTTAGTGTTATGAAGAATTGAAATCTTTGTCTCTGTGTATCTGTCTGTCTGTCTGTATATGTTTCTTTTTCATCTTATTTGCTTGGCTCTCACAGTAATACTACTGTCAAATATTTTTGACAGACAGTAATGCCATTAGCAAATATTTTTTCTGCATTTTATGTTAGTCCCTACTAAAACTTTACCTGTGTTAATCACTGAGTAGTCCTATCACCAGCTGAGATTGTGCAACTTAAGTAGGTAATGGAGACATACAAAGTGGTAAAATAACTTACCCAGAATCTTATAGCTAAAGGGTGGATTTAAATTCGGATAGTTGACTGCTAGAATTCTTAATTTCTTTGATCTCCTTGAAAAAGGTTAGAATCAAGAATGATTAGGTAATAACTTAGAAAATGACAAGAGGGGCCTGGCGGGATGGCTCAGTGGTCTAAAGCGCCTGCTTGGGAAAGCTTGGGCGGCTTCGGGGACCGAGGTTCGATCCCCGGCACCACATACTGTGCCAGCCCTGCCCTCGGGGCGGGCTGAGCCAGCCATAAAAATGAGTGAATAAACAAACAAAGGTTCTGAAACAAGAAAAAAAAAAAAAAAAAAAAAAAAAAAAAAAAAAAAAAAAAAAAAAAAAAAAAAAAAAAAAAAAAAAAAAAAAAAAAAAAAAAAAAAAAAAAAAAAAAAAAAAAAAAAAAAAAAAAAAAAAAAAAAAGAAAAAGAAAATGACAAGAAAGAACAAAACTGTCAACACTGTCAACAGTAGACAAACAACAGATTTAGACAGAATGTTGGCAATGCTAATTTTTTAGCATGTTAAATTTGGAGAGATCTTTAGTCATACAGTCTTGGTTCGGCAGTTTAATATGTAAGGTTTAGGAGTTGAAGAAATATGATCAGAATGAAATATTTAGGAATTAGAATGATTAGTTCAAATCATAGGATTTGGAAGACTGTGCATAGACAAAAAGGAAATTCTAGATTTCCAGTGTTTTAAGGAAAGAATACAGAACTTCTAGAAAATGAGAATAAAATAATAAATGAAAGGGAAAGGGGTGGCCAAATAGCTCAGTGGATTAAAGCACCTGTAAGCAGGTATAGGGGTTAGTGGTTCATCCCTGGGCTTGCCATGCTGGTCTTGCCCCTGGGGCGTGCTGAGAGGTAGTTGAGACTGAGTATGGTGGCGCATGCTTGTAATCCCAGCTCTTGGGAGGCTGTAAACAGGAGGATCACTACGAGTCTGATCTAGTAGTGAGACCCTGAATACCCTGTAGGCCAGTGGTTCTCAACCTGTGGGTTGCGACCCCAGTGGGGGTTGCCTAAAGCCATTGGAAAATGTTATTTATTACATTCTGAATCATAACTGTAGCAAAATTACAGTTTTGAAGTAGCCACCAAAATTATTTTTTGGTTTGGGGACACCTCAACATGGGGAACTGTATTGTAGGATCATGGCATTAGAAAGGTTGAGAACCACTGCTGTAGACCCTTCCCTAAAATAAAAAAAAAAGAATAAATAAGAGGGAGGAGGAGAATCATGATACCTTAGACAATATATAATGTCCAGTTGAGGCTATTAAATGTGGCAGATAACCTAAAAGAGTGTGAGAATCTGAAAGCAGTTAAAATATATTTATTCCATTTGGCAGAGATTGATGGAAAGTGTCCCAAGCAATATGTGATGATATTTCATCAAGGAAATAAGAGTGTAGAGCCAGGGGCAGGCATTTCTTCTTTGGAAGATTTTTGTTGAAACTTGGGAAAATTGGTTGCACTGAGAGGAGTGGTCAAGGGAAACTGATGAGACTGGTGGTATCTTTTTTCCCCTCTGACATAAATAGGGCAACACTGGCGACTTCTGAGTGCTGTGAAGCTAGGTGTAAACTACATGGGCTGATTATGGGAGCATGTAAAGTACTGCCATATATCTGAGAGTAAAGAACAAATATGTCATGGAATGAGAGAGTTGAAGGGCCCAGGAGATAGCTTAGTGGCTTAAGAGCCTGCACGGCAAGCACAAGTTCCTGAATTCGATCTCTGGTACTGAAAAAAAGAAAAAAAGAGAGTTAAGGAATAACAATAGGTAGTTTTCAGTTATTAGGTAAGAAATTCTCATATTTCATTGCAGATTTTCAGAGATAATGGGATGGGCAGTGTGGTACCCAGTGAGTTGCCTTTGTGGAATGAGGCTAATGTTGTTGGATTAGAACAGGTTTGATAAACTTTGAGATTATTTTATGGACACTTGGGTGTTTAATGTGGAGAGAATAATTGGGCACAGCACCAGAATCCTCCATGAAGAGAGTGACTGGTCAGTCAGCTGTTGCCAGCAAAGAGGAGACCTCGGTAAGAAATAGCAGGAGTCTTAGAGAAAGGAAGGTTTTGCGTGTTGTGATATGCTAGCACACTGGATGTGGTATTAGAAGTTGTTCTTCTCAAAGAGCTTATACTTCTCTTGATTATTATTGAAACTTTCCTTCTCAGAAATACAGATGTTATGTTGCTGTTGTTGATAAGCCTGCACATTACTAACCAGGAGTTGGTAATAATTTATTTAAATAGAACAGGATCAGGATCATCTCTATCAGAATGTCAATCTCACATTCAAATATATTAAAATAACTATGTTTAGTGTATGCAGAATGTTGTTGGATCTTGCTTCTTGATCTGCTATATGAGTGTTTCTTTTGATTGGTGAATTGAGATCTTTAACATTGATGATTTTAACTGTCATGTATTGACTTACCCTTGTCATGTTATTTTTTTGTTGTTGGCTGCCTCCCTTTTTTATCTCCTTCCTCTGTTTGTTTTACCTGTGGATTTCTTCTTTTGAGGTTTGTGGTGTTGTAGTTCTTGTTATTTCTTTCTAGATTATCTTTCAAAACATTTTGGAGTGCTGCTTTGATGGTCCTAACTTTCTTCAGTTGTTGTTTGTCATAGATTTATTTTATTTCTCCATTAGTTTTGAAAGATAGTTTTGTGGGATACATCAATTTGGGTTAAAGTCTGTTTGCCTTTTTGAAATACTTCCCTTTGAACAGTTCGTGACTCAAAGATTTGTGCTGAGAAGTCAGCTATGATTCTGATGGGTTTTCTTTCATAGGTGATTTGGTTCTTTTCCCTAATAGCTTTTAATAAAATCTATTCCTGTGTTTACTTTCCATAATTATGCCTGATTATAGATTTTTTTGTGTGTCAACTTCTTGATGTTCTTTTTTTTTATAGCAATGCTATGTCAACTTCTTTTTCTCTGCCAGGAAAGTTTTCTGTTATGACATCTGTGAACAGTAATCTCGGGCATCCTGCACCTTCTGCTGAAGACCAGACCTGCTTGGTCTGTAGCTGTCAGTGCACCTTCTTGGGCCTGAGCCCATGTGGGAGCTTCCAGCTGGATCTGGTAGCCACTAGGAGTCCTAAGCTCAGCTAGCCCCTCTCCAAAATGGTTCTTAGCCTTTGCTCTCTCACACAAGATAACAGATCCCTCTGTACTCACAGCCAGCTAGTGTAGTCTTTCAGGTCCAGTGGTGCATACACTGCTGTGTCTCCATGAAAGTCTGTGTGTTGCCCATAGTCACTGTGTTTCTGGAGGTTTGAATTGTTCTCTCATGCAGTGAGTCCTGTCTCTTGAGAAAGTACCACCTGCTGTCTCCTTTATTGAAGTTTCTCTTTTCAGTCTCCCTGGAGGCTTCAATTTGAGCTTCAGATTTTTCCTGGGTCCAGAGGACACACTTCTGCCTTCTTTTCTTCCTTACCGTGCTATATTCCAGGATCTAACTTAAACTGTCAGAGGGGCTCTTTCTGTGCTGCTATTAGTTCATCCTTTTGTTGCTCCCCATCTATTGATTATTTTCTTTTTTTAGGTCAAATTTTCTATTCTCATCCAGTTCACCTTCTTATGGTTCTATCCTGCTTGTGCATTTGGATTGCCTTTTATGCATAAAAATATATACACATTCCCTCAAGTTCTCTATTTGGGTTGACCATTCCCTCAATCTATAGGAGGCAAAATTTGTCTAATATTTCAGGCACATTTTATATCTCTTTTGTGGAGTCACTGAGGTTGGAATGAATCTCAACTGAGTTGGTACAAATCTCTTGGTCCTCTGTGTTTCTAGAGCCTTGTTGGCTCCTTTAGTGCAGCACCTTTAGGCTCCCATGAATTTTGGTTTGTTGACTATTTGTAACTCTATGGACAGGCATCAGGTCTTAGTAACTCTTGTATCCTTTGGGATGTCTGGCATCAGGTTCTGTATATGCAGTAAGATATTCCCTGGATATTGGATTCAAGAGTTTCAAAGCCGGTCATTAGAGTATTTACTCCTGATGTACTGTGAGATCTGTGTAGTTGGAAATTCCTTGTGTATAATGGAAAAATTGGTTTCTTTTTAAAAATTATTTTGGATTCATTTATAGTGTTTTAGCAAAAAACTTTAAAGCTTCTGTTCGTATGTGTGGAATTTATATACATATTTATACATATTTCGTGGTTCTTCTGAATCTTGCAGGGTTCTTTTTCTTTAATATTTTTCCATTTGAAGGCTCAGGTAGATCAAGGTTTTGTGCTGGCCTCTCTTACATGATAAACAAGTAGCACAAAAACTAATAGGAGAAGCACAGACTGTCAGAGCCAGACAGTTTACTTTTAAGCCAAATAAATGACACTTAAGGAACTATCTTTGCTTCATTAGATTTTAATAATGTAATCCTATGCTTTCATCATTTATATTAAATTAAAAAAACAATTGGTAGCAAGGATCCTTGTAGATTCAGCATGCTGAATTATGTACAGTAGGGACAAAGGCAATTAACTATACAGTTGTTACATTTTTGTATATTTTAGCATCATGTAATATGCTTAAATTTTTTTGTTTAATAAGCTCTGATACATCAGTCATATTTTTCTGTGTAAATTACATGTTCACCCTTTATTAGAAATTACCTTATACGTACTTTGAGATGTAAGTTTAAAATGTTGTGCTGATATGCTGTAGACCCAATTACTATTTTCAGAATATTGGATATCTCAGTAACATAATCTCAACAGTCATTTTTGTAAGACATTTTATTGGAACCAAAAAGTTCAGGATGGAGTTGTGTAGTTTTACCACTTGTCAGCCATCTGTGGTTTTTTTTTTTTTTTTTTTAAATGATCTTTACCTTTTAATGCCATATGTGCAAAGTCAATAGAGTGAAGTTTTTATGTATTGCTGGCTTGTGGCAAACACCTCACTCTGTGAATCCTAAAATGAAATGCAAATGTAATAAAATACAGAAAAATATGATGTTCTGGGTAAACTTAGGAATTGACATGCTGATAAATATTAAAAAGAGGCTCTTTGGGGGAATATTCCCTGACTTTCAGGCTTTGCCTTGCTCACTGGTATAGGCCTCACCACCATATTGGCTGTTTTCATATGAGACAGCACCCAACAGGTGCAAAGGAGAGAAGAGATCAGCACATTGGCTCCTGGTGTCTGTACATCCCTGACCTTCTGGAGGGCCTTGCACTTATCTGTGCTTTTTACAGTAGGTGAAGAGAAGTAAAAGCATTCTATTGAAACTTAAACTTGTAACTGAGCTGTTTTCTTGGTGATGGCTTTATTGGTAAATTTATTTTTGAATGGTAAATACAGGAATTCTTATTGTTGATTCAGAGTGACATTATGAGTAGTTTTTGTTTAATTTGTAACATAAATGCTTTGAGAGAGCTATAATATTGAAGTATTTTTCTACTGATATACTGTGATGGGCTTGGTATAATTTGCCTTTAACTGGCAAACCTTTTCTTTTCTCTTCTTTATCTTAGGCAGAAAGCTTAGAAGATAAGAATATAGCTAACGTCCATCGTTGTCAGCTGGAGAAGTTGAAATCACAGTGTGAGAGACTGACAGAGGAGTTAGCCCAGAATGAAAATGAGAACAAAAAAATGAAGCTAAAATATGAATGTTTAAAAGACAAACTAGAAGAAAAGGTAATATGAATGTATGCTAATTTAAAATTAGTTTTGGGCTGAGGATGTAGCTCAGTGGTAGAGCACTTGCCTGGCATGCACAAGACATGAATTCAATCCTTAGTACTGTTGAAAAGAGTATTTTAATTTCTTCTATAACATGTTTTATAATATTCTGTATTGATATATAGTAGGTGTAATCTTGGCAGAAAAAGTTCGTTACAGTTCTATAATTTTCATTCTTTCACTTTCCAGTAGATTTGATTACAGTTTTTCCTATGTTCTAAAATTGGAATTGAGAGCTAAAATTAAAAAAAAAAAAAAAGGAAAAGATTGATGATTTATTGAGGTAAATTTTGCCAAGTGGTTGATGTTTTTTTTACCAATTAGGTTCTCAGAGCTATTTGGGTTAGTGCATTAGTCTGTTTGCATCACTTTTACAAGATACTATGGGCTTGATGGCTGTAGTATGAGACATTTGTTGCTTGTGTGTCAAGGGGCTGGAAGTCCAGATGGAAACACTGCCTGTTTCAGTGGAGGGCGCACTGTGTCTTCACCTTGCAGGAGGACCAGGAGAACTCTCTGTGTCTTCCTTTCTCCTGGTACTAATCCACTGATGAGGGGTTCTCCTTGTGACCTGATCATCTCCCAGGATACCTACCCCAAATAGATCATATTGGAGATTAGGTTTCAATTTATAAATTTTGTGAGGTAACAGATACTTATCTATAGCCGGTAAGTTTCATTGCTCCACGAGGAAAAGAGGGTCAAAGTAAAGTATTTAATGATTATGTGTGTTGTGTGCTAATCCTCATAGTAATTTTTGAAATCAATACTACTCTCATTTTTATAATTTTAGACAGTGGAGGTTAAGAAGGTTGTAACATTGTACATCCTGACTACTTTCCTGCTCTCCTTTTAGTAGATATCTACATTTATTTTGAGTGACTCTCACCTCATTTTGGGTAGAATGTCAAGGGTTTAGAAGTCAGTACTTTTGAGCCTTTCTTGTGACAAAAAATCAGCTGATAATAGAGGCCATATTTAGATTTGCTTCTATCAACTTCTGAAGAGTTTGCAGTGGAGTGTCTCAGAGTTCCACTGGATGAAAGGTGAAAATCCATTTCCCAGGATAATGGGAAAAGGTAGGGCAGACATAGGTTAAATGAATGCTAAACTTGTTGAGGATAGTAAAATTTATCAGGAAGGAATTGGGAGGGCTATTAGAAACTTAAAAAGAAACTTTTTTTTTTAAATTAATTAATTAATTAATTAATTTATTTATTCTTGTTTCAGAACCTTTGTTTGTTTATTCACTCATTTTTATGGCCGGCTCAGCCTGCCCTGAGGGCAGGGCTGGCACAAAATGTGGTGCCGGGGATCGAACCTCGGTCCCTGAAACTGCCCAAGCTTTCCCAAGCAGGCGCTTTAGACCACTGAGCCATCCTGCCAGGCCTTAAAAAGAAACTTTCTTGATGCTTTTATTAACCTTTGCTCTTTGTATTGTTTGTAAAGTTTCATGTGTGTGTTTAGAAATAAATGAGTTTGGAATTTATGATTGCATATATATAATTTTGTAACAGAATGATTATTGTCCATGGAACACTGTATTATAGGAATAAAAAAGTCTTATTTATTTGTGGGCATCCGCTACATGTCTCTCTGCCTTTTACAAATTGGGAATGCACATGGCACAGTTCCTTTTTCCCTTTTGCTTATACAGTTTCCCCAGTTGCCAAAGTTACCATGATGGAATGCAGGACCCACTGGTGTAAGATTTGGCAGGCCATCTTTGAAACAAGGTCATGGGCCTGGGACCTGTGAAACAGATTTATGGCTGCATACGGGCATATGGTTGGACTCTACTTCCTTTAATTAGTCCTGCTTTTTCCTTTATCTTGTTCATGTTTGTGAAGTTTTAACAAGGCAGGGGTAGGAATGCAGGATGGGGCAATTCAGGCAAGGTCAGATGGGGTGACCCAGCCCGGGTGCCCCTTTATTGCTAAAACATTCTGGGCAGAGGACAAACTGAGTTGATTCTGCCTTAGTCTCTTATTTTTAGGGTGAATTGGATACTGAGCTAGAACTAATTTGGCTTAAGATAAAATTAATCAAGGGCTCTCATCCCCTACAATTTGTGTCTCATTGTCCCCTCAAAGCCTCATGCAGTCATTGTAGCAGGATTCTAGAGTTTGTGATTAATTCATGATCCAATGCTGGGATTATGGGGTTGAATTCTATCCCCGCTATGGGGTGGGTAATGAGCATTTACAAGAGAGGCTTGCTAGCTGCCATCGCTGCCATCGCTGCTCCTCCCTTTGCCTTTTGCTGTCCTTCCACTTCCATGAATAGCTGTCCTGTGCCATGTGCCACTCTGCCTTAGAGCCAGCCAAGTATGGACTGAAACCTCCCCAAATTGCCAGCAACCTTTTCTTCCTTAATTTGGGGTGTTGGGTACTTTGTCTCAGCAATGAAAGAAAAGTAACTGAGACAATATATTTAACACGCTAAATTTCAGCCTACAGTCTTCACAAAAATAGCTGCAATTTAGTTCTTATGTCATTCTTTGTTTTGATTATATCTAATATTTGTACAAAGTTAATGTGTCTGTTGCCAGGTTGTAGTTACTGTGGAGATGATGCTAAAATTTCCCACTTTTCTCTAATTAACATATTAGCTGAAAATTGTGTTAAAATGTTTTATATTTACTTATCTGTCTTTATGAAAAATTTGATTTACTGAAAGTGTGATAATTACCTTGCTCTACTTACAATAAATGTTTTTTCACTGATCCTATTTGTGATATTCCAGATATGTGTGTGTTATCACACACTTTTGTAAGTGGAACATTTACCTTAGAACAGGTTTTTTTTTTTTTTTTTTTTTTTTTTTTTTTTTTTTTTTTTTTTTTTTTTTTTTTTTTTTTTTTTTTTTTTTTTTTTTGTGGGACCAGGGTTCAAACTCACGACCTTGCACTTGCCCAGCAGGCACTTGTGCCTCGGAGCTATCTCCCCAGCTCCTAGAACAGGTTTTGAGGAGTTAATGATTTTATTAGAATGCCTTGTCTTGAAGTGTCACTTATGTAGCTGATATTGCATTGGGTATTGAGACTAGAGTGCAGATAAAAGCCAGAACTGCAGTTTACCCTTTCAGTTAGTAAAAAATGATTGAGTATCCCTTCAAACATGCTTGAAAACAGAATTACTTCAGGTATTGGAGTTTTTCATATTTTGGAATGTTTGAATATGCATAATTAAATATTTTGTCAGTGAGACCCAAGTATAATTGCGAAATTCCTTTATATATATTTATTTTATTTTTTTATCTTTTTTGCCAGACTGAAGATTGAACTCAGGACCTTACACTTGCCAGGCAAGTGCTTATTTTACTGAGCTATCTCCCTGGCCCCTTCTTTATATTTTGTATATATCATTTATACATAGCCTCCAGATAATTTTATTCAATACTTTTAGGTCTGCATATTTTTTGATGAAAACTTATATGAGATCAGCTGTTGTAGTTTTCCATTGTAACATCCTCTTGGTGCAAAAAGATTTAGAATTTCCCAGTGTTTTAGATTTTAGATTTTTGGATTAGCGATGTTCACTTCAGCCTGTACTTAAATTTTGATGGTGTATGCTGGTGATCACGAACCTTTTAGAGCGTTTACTGATAACAAACAGCTAGCTGAGACTTGTGTGCCATAGTTTGGCCACCACTGGTATATGCTAATGTAGAGTGAAGGTGATTTGTCTACCTCAGAATGGTGTAAAATCTTCAAGGCCATCTACACATAAAGCCCATTATGAAAAGTAATGTATTATTTGCATATAACCTGCACATATCTTTGTGCATACATTGTCAACTCTGCATATGCTGGTAATTATATAGTATTATGTATTTAGAGAATAATGACACAGTAATCTATATGTGTGTAGTACGATAGAGGAGTTTTTTGGAGCAGTTATTTTTAGTTTGCCCTTTGTTGAATTTGCAGAGTTGATGCCCATCAATATGTAAGGCCAACTATATTATTTTTCCCTTAGACTATTTTTGGTATACATGATTGCTGTACATGTCTGTTTGATTTAACTGTGTTGACATGTTCTTTAGTTCAGAGGGTTATGAATAAAATTTTTATTAGGTTATGACTTCTATAGATAGAGTCTTTTCCTTGAGAGATAGCATAGTATTACTATTATCTGTACATATCAGTTTAAATCTTTTTCTGTATGTCTTCACTTATGCTACCTGAAACTCAAGTCCTCATTCTTACCAACCTTAAAATATTGTAATCAAATTTTTTTTAATAGAATCAAATGTGAGCATATATATAAAATGCCACATATAGTACTTGGTGTCTAATATATCATTTAATGGTAGTTGCCATTATTTTACTATAGTTGTGCTTATAAATATATAGATTAATAGTTCATGCAATTAATCGATCAATCATCTAATTATCAAGTATTGAAAGAGTATTTTTGCTGTACTTAGTGAACTTTTACAATAATAGTAGTGTCAATCTAGCAAAGAAGACCTAGAATTTTGCTTCAAAAGTTTAGAAGCAGAATATTTTGAATCTTTTGAGCTGGATAGTTTACTCTCACCCATGTGAAAGAAGTAAAGCATCAACAATGATGATATCAAAGGTATAAAGGTAGCCAGGCCAAACAGGTGGGCAGTTTTGTAGTTATGCTTGCTACTTAAGGAGACTGATCACATCTTGTTTATTTTTCCATCTCTAAGGCCAAGCATAGAACTTCACACAGAATTGGTGACTTATAATTAATTGTAGAGAAAATGGTGTGTGAGTCAGTCGGTCAGTCGGTCAGTCGGTCAGTCAGACAGTCAGATAGTAAGTCAGTCAGATGCACACACACATGCATACATGCACATTTGCCAGACTAGGTAAAAGATAAAATAGTAATGTGTTTTCAATGAAGGAAATCTAGTGAGTATTATCTTGGAGATTTAAGCAGTGTAATACGCTGGCTAAATGCTGCTTTATAGACTGAAGGGGAGTTAAATTGTGGCTGTGTTTTACTTAAAGTGATACCTTTTTTATTTGCCTAGCTAAATGATGCTCTTCCTGATAAATGCAATTTTTAAAGGTTTTTCTCTTGATATGTGTGACTTTTCTTAGTCTATTTGCCATATTGTTACTACTTGGTAAACTAAGAAATATTAGAAATACATTGAAATTCATCTGAAGTGTTGGCACCAATGATTGCATTAACCAGTGGTGGAAGATTGATTTAGGAGTATATTTGTGAAAAAACGTAACTGGCATATTTTTCCTCATGTATTCATTCAGTGGTGGGATGCAGTACTAAAAGGATTTTTTTCTAACATCAGATTTTGATTGTCAAATATTTTTCAATTTTACATGACAAAGCAGCTAATATAATGTAAACTACAGAACTTTTACATACACATTTAAGACTATATTATGCTTTTCTTATTGTGGAAAAATACTCTGTTGAAATGCTACAAAAGCAATTTTCTCCTATGTATGTTATGAGTAAAATTTATTACACATTTTGTTTACATTTTAGAAGAAAATATTTTATTCTTTTTTCTGCTTCAGATGGATTGTACTGATAAGTCTTTTGATTCTCTTGGAGTTTACCTAGAATATCATAGAACTGTTCTATCAGGAGCGTATCTTCATTGGTTTCACTAGAATATGTAAATCAAGGTGCATTAATAATAGGTTAATGAGTACTTTTTTTTTTTTTTTTACTCAATAGGTAAGCATTATTTATATAGTAAAGGTTTTCTTTTTTTTTAACCAGTGTCAGGGATCAAACTTGGGACCTTGCACTTGCCAGGCAGACACTTATGCTGCTGAGCTATCCAGTCCTATGTAGTAAAGGTTTTAAGTGTTCAATTTAGGGCAGGGGGCGGGGTGTAGCATGGCTGCACAAGTATCTGACCTAGCAAGAACTAGGTCCTGGGTTTGATTCCTGGTAGAAAAAAAAAAAATTTAGTTTATGCAAATCTTTACCTGGTCTAATTAAAAAAAAAAAAATTATTCAAATATATGAGGACTTAATGTTACTGGCTGTCTTTAAAATTGTTTTCAGGTACAATAATTATGTAGTAATTATATTAAAAGATCGATTTTAATTTTCAATATATTTGTATAGTTTATTTTAAATATTTAATTTTAAAAAAGTTTTTCTTTTTTTGCTATGTAGTTCATATTAGTCTTGAATTCACCATGTAGCCCACAGAGTCCTTGAACTCACTGTGATCCTGTTGCCTCGGTTCCTGATTGCTGGGATGACAGGCATTGTGTCTATGTTTTTATAATATTTTAGAAATACCTTTTGTTTAAAATAAAATCTTTTTATAAATTATTCTGTTCATACTATGATTCTGTTTGTCCTTAGGTTTTGTAAATATGACTATATATTGTCAAATAATATGTATATGTAGATATACTTGTAAGAAATAAGAAAAATGGTAGAAATGATATATTCTGAGATTATTTTCTTGAGTTCTACAAAAACATAATATTCTGTTTTCCAAGCATTGTTTCAGAGTTTACAAAGCACTGGATTGTTGAAACAACTATGATATTGGCTGTATGGTATCAGTGTAATTATAAAGCATAAAGGAACCTTAAACTTCAATTCTGAGTGTTTTAGTGATGAGTATCTGGTCTAAAACCTTAATTGACTTGCTCAAGGACTACACCTGTAGGGCTGGTGAGATAGTTCAGTGGACTAAGTGCCTGCTTAGGTAAGCACAGGACCAGGGTTTGATCCTGGGTACCACATGCTATGCTGGCCTTGCCTCGGGCACACCAAACTGGCCACAGAGACAGGGTGTGGTGGCGCATGCCTGTAATCTCAGCTCTGGGGAGGCTGCAAACAAGAGGATCACTATGATTTCAGCTGTGTAGTGAGACCCTGTACCAAATATATAAAAAAAACCCCAAAACTATAGCCATCCAGTGATGGAAATAGAAGTAGGATTCAGGTTTATAGGCCTTTTTTTTTGCCTGTGGCAGAAACAGAAGAACCCATTTCTGAGTAGTACATGGAGTCTGTAGGTTTTCTAAGATACTCATCTAAATTGCTTTTTTCAGTAGTTATATATAGTTAATTTAGAGTACCTCATATTCTATTATTAATTCTTTAAGGAAATGAAAATAACTTTGATGAAACAAGTGGGAAATTATTTTAAGACCACCAACTGTGACATATCTGAGGCAGTAACTACACTGAAACTTGGGCTGAATAGATCAAGATTCATACTGATGGATTTTTATTACCAACCCTGAAATATTTCTTATGTATTATTAAGTGAAACAGCAACATTTCTTAAGTCTGTGGCTTTATTAGATAAAATTACTAGAGCATTTAATGTAAAGTTATATTTCTTTAAAAATGGTAATTCACATTTGCAAATATAAGTAGGATGTCCACATTTTGAGGTGGTAAACTCTGAAATTTAGAAGATGCAGTAAGTTGCCCCAAATTGCATTGAAGTATGGTTTACATAGAAATTGCATAGAAATACAGAACAGAATATGAGCACTAATTCTTTGTATTTTCTCCTTTATTCAATGTCAGCAAAGTGATTCATTTTTCTCTCTTTTCATTAAACTTGGCACTGAATCTAAATTTACAGTTATTATATTCAACAGATTGCCATCTACTCTTTTGCTTTTTCGTCTAGTAGATTTTGAAATAGAAATCACGAGTGATTTTGTTAGAAAAATATAATGAAAATTTGTAGTTTCCATACAAAGCTTATCAGTGAGAAGAAAAAAAAATGATCTGAATTTTATTTTATTTTATTTTTTTTAAAGATTTATTTATTTATTTATTGTTTCACAACCTTTGCTTGTTTATTCACTCATTTTTATGGCCGGCTCAGCCCGCCCTGAGGGCAGGGCTGGCGCAGCATGTGGTGCCCGGGATGGAACCGGGGTCCCTGAAGCCACCCAAGCTTTCCCAAGCAGGCGCTTTAGACCACTGAGCCATTCTGCAGGCCCACTTCTCAGATCTGTGCTGGAAAGGCCTGAAGGTCAGTGGTGGAAGCTAGAAAGTCTGTGCCAGTGTGATGAAGAATCTTTGCTAGCAGGCTGAGGGATCTTCACTAGAAACAGGAAGCAATGCTTGAAGTAAAATTTCATGGTTTGGAAATGTGAAGAGATAGGATATTTATTGTTTTCACTACAAAAATGGTAACCACGTGAGGAAATGCACTTATTAACTGTCTAGATTTAATCATTCTACAACATATATATATATATATATATATATATATATACAACATATAAATATATATATATATACAACATATAAATGTATATATATAAATATATATATATACATATTTACATATGTATATATATAAATATATATATACATCATATAAATATATATATATATATATTTCAAAGCATCATGTTGTACACAATAGAACCTACAGTATTATCTGTCAATGATGAAATATATGTTCGTTCTAATTTGGCCATCTGTTTATGTTTGCTGCTTTTTGACAATGTGATTGTCTGATGTCTGTGATATAGTCACTGCTTTGCAAAATCTCATTTGCACAGTTTTCAACTAATCTATTTGATAACAGCTGCTTGAATTCTCTGATTTCACATTTTTCTGGAAGAGCGAAAAGCAGAAGCAAGTGAGCTGTTGACTTTTAGCATTTGTTTATTAATTAGTCATCAGGCTATGTTTAGGCACATAGTACTTTTTATTTGGTAGTTTATTTGTAAGCTTTATGTAGTTTACATCAGGTGAGTAGCATTAAGCTGTTGCTATCATGTAGTAATTTGAAAGCAAATGTATTTCTTATCATTTAATAGTTTCATTTTTTATTGGTACATGTAGGCAGTACATTATTCCTGTGGAGATTGAGTACCTGTGTGTAACTCATCTTTATCCTGTTTTCAACCTCTTTGCCCTTCCCCTTCTGTCTCATGATCCCCCTTTCTTTTGTACAAGATGTTCACAGCTCTTCTACTTTTTTTTTCTATTTATAGAAAAATAATAGATAAGACATTGGCAGATATACAAGTTAAGAAAAACTCCAAGATAATATTCAACAGTGGTTGTTGTTTGTGTATTGTTTTCTTCAGTGTAGTTGTTCAGAATACCAGTTGTAAGCTTGTAAGATTGATCAAAGTAAAAATGTAAGTATTAGTTGCTACCTTCAAAAAAACTGCTAGAAATTAGTAGCGCAGTCATTTTAGCTATCCTGTGTATATACATGCATGATTTTTCTTCCTTTTTTGCTTTTTGTTTTCCTTTCCGTCATCCTAATCATTTATTCCTTTTGCTTAGTTTCTTTCCCTTGTGCTATATACATTGTGCCTTTCAGATTTTATTTACTCTTGCATTATCGTGCTTTGAGGCTTTTGCAAGGGGAACGATATGATACAGGACACATCTTAAAATATTATTTTATAATGAATCAACCAAACAATCAAATGCAAAAACCTAAAGCTCATAACAATGCCTCCTTCAAGTCTAACTGGAGGCCTAGGGCTCACGACAAATTTTCAAGCAGGCCCACTTCTCAGATCTTTGCTGGAAAGACCTGAAGGTCAGTGGTGGAAGCTAGAAAGTCTGTGCCAGTGTGATGAAGAATCTTTGCTAGCAGGCTGAGGGATCTTCACTAGAAACAGGAAGCAATGCTTGAAGTAAGCATCAGAGCTCCCCCAAAGATAACATAGCCATCCTCAGCAATGGTGAGGTCCCAAGCTCCTCCAGTGATGAGGAAAGCTGAGTTTCCATCAGGGAAGCCAGTGTGCCAAGCTTTTCTATGAGGCTGAGCAGTGCACCATCTTTTCCTCTGGAGCCAGGAAGTGATGCTCAAGAGGAAGACCAGAGCTCCCCAAAATGAATGATAGCCAAAGTCTGGAGCTCTTCCTTTGACAAGAACAGCTAAGTTTTATCAGGAAAGGCAGGAGCCTAAGGTCCTCCAGTAGAACAGCCCAGAACCAATGACTTCCATTGGCTCCAACAGCTTCTCCAAACAGCTTTGCTAACAACATCTTGACAGCTTCTTCATTCTGCTCTTAATGTTGCTGGCAAAAAGCCTCAGATGGGCCTCCCACCCCCAGCACAAAGCTAATTCAGTTCTGCTGAATGTAACAAGTTGCCCACCAGGTAGAAATCCACTACATTCAGGTTCTTACAGCATGGAGACAATATGATGTTTACACACGTGTGTCTGATTTATTTCATTCATGAGTATAGATTCTACTTTCATTTACCTATAAAAGCCTCATGTTTATCTTTCTTTATGGATGAGTAATACTCTATTGTATGAAAAAGGTCACACTTTTAAAGTCCTTTCCTCAGTTAATGTTCATTTGTGTTATTTCCAAGATTTAGCTATGAGAAATTGTGCTGCTATAAATGTGTGCACACATATTGCTGCAGTATGTTTTCAGTTTTTCTGAAAAAATACCCAGAAGGGGAATAGCTGGGTGGTATGGGGCATCTAATCCTAGTTTTTTTGGGAAGTCTCCACACTGATTTCCATAACAGTACCAGTCTATACTCCCACCAACATGAAGAAGGATTTCTTTTTCTCCACAGCCTTTCTAGAGTTTGTTATTAGTTGATTTCTTTATAATAGCCATTCTTTCTAGGGTGAGATGGAATTTCAGTGTTTTTTTTTTTTTCTATGTATGTATATATGTATATATGTATATATGTATGTATTTGATACAGGGTCTTGCTAAGCAGCTCAGACTTTTAATCTGCCTCCCCAGCACTGAGATTACAAGCCTATGCCACCATGCCTGGTTTCAGTACCTAGCCCTGCATGCCCAGGGTTCCAGCATGTCCAGGATTCCAGTGCTGGTGTGGCAAGCAGTACCAGGGGTTGAACCCGGGTCCTTTCGCTTGCCAGGCAGAAACTTAGACCACCAGGCTATCTTCCCAGCCCTCAGTGTTTTAATTTGCAATTCTTAAATGACCAGTGTTGTTGAACATTTTTTCATATATTTATTTCTCATTCGCATTTCTTCCTTTGAGAATTTATATTCATCTCATATACTCATTTTTGGAATGGGTCTTGGAAATTTGGGTTTCAATTTTTTATTTTTAAGTTCTTTATCCAGTCTGTATAGAAGTCTTTTGTCTCAGGGCATGTTGGTTAAGATTGTTTCCTAATTTGTGGGTTTTCTTTTTACTCTAATGCCCTAGTTCTTTAAGGAAGAAAAGTAAGCTTGTTTCTCTGTTTTATTTCACTTGCAGTTCACATGTGGCTTCATTTTCTTGTAAAGGACTCATGTTTATCCCTTTTTGGCAGCATAGTACTCCACTTTATGTAATGACACATTTTCTGTGTCTGTTCGTCTGTTGTCGGATGTATAAGCCACTTCCAAGACCATTATGTGTTATGCTCCTCTAAATTTGGGGGTGCATGTATCACTGTAGTATGATACCGTTAGCTGTTTTGGGAAGATATTTAAAAGAAAATAGTTGGATCAAATGGAATTTTTGTTTGTTTGAGGAATCTACCTAGTGATTTTCAAAGTGATTGTAGTAATTTAATTTACATTCACACCAATCATGTAGAGGGTTTCTTCCCCAGCCTTGCCTTGTCACCATTTGTTATTGTTTGATTCTTTGATGATAGCCAGTTTTTTTCTAGAGTAAGACAAAATCTTAGTGTTGTTTTAATATGAATTTCTCTAATGGCCAGCAGTGTTGAACACTTTTTGTGTATTTCATTTCAGTTGCCCATTTTTTGATTCTTTTATTCTTGGGGTTCTAATTTCTTTTTCAGTGAGTTCCTTTTGGTGTGTTAGAATGCTTTACTTTTGCAGTGGTTTTTGTATTCTACTATGCTGCCGAATTTGGTTTTGGTGTAATTTTTCTCTGCAAATTGCTCCAATAATGTTTCAAGAAGTATATAAGCAGGAGGGCTGATACAGTGCTGTGGTAGATGTCCTCGTCTTATTCCTCATTTTAGAAGGAAATCTTTTAGTTTTTTTTTTTTTTTTCATTTAATATGATATTTGTAGTAGGTTTGTCCTATATGGTTTTTATCAGATTGAGGTATGGTCCTTTTATACCTCCTATTATCTTCAGGGTTTTTATCGTGGGTGAATGTTGAGTTTTGTCCAAGCTTTTTATTATATTTGCTAGATAAGTGATGTTAAATCTTTTAAAGATGATGACCAAATTATATTATACAACCTAATTATTTATTGTTGAATGCCGACAGTATAATTAGACCTGAATACTGAGTTTTTAGTTTAGAAAAAGCAACTCAGAACATTAATATCTTCTGCCTTAAAAACAAATGATACTCTTGCCATAGGGTTGCCACCACTGTGTTAGATGATCATGTAATTTTTGTCCTTGCTTCTGATTGTTTGATATTTTACTTTATTGATTTGTGTATGGTGACCCATCTGTGCAAGGCTTGGATGCAGCCTACTTGATCCACGTAAATGTTCTTTGTGATGAGTTTTTGCATTCTGTTTGCCAGTACTGTGTTCTCAATTTTTGTATATGTGTTTATTAAAGAGATTGGCATATTTTTATTTATTTATTTTTTGTGATGAACTCTTGTCTGCTTTTAGAATCAGGATAATGTGAGCTTTCAGGACTTTTGAGAATACTCGTTTCCTTTCAACTTCTTTAAAGAGTTTGAAGATTATTGACATTATATCTTCCTTAAATTTCTTATAAAATTGAGTGGTGAATATATTGGGCTCTAGGCTTTTCTTGGTTGGAAGAATTTTCACTATTGCTCCAGGTTTTGCCTATTATTGGATTACTCAGAGTTTATCTTAAAATCTTCATTCAGTTTGGTAATTCATATATGTCTAGGAATCTATATATATTTTTCTTCTGGATTCTCCAATTTGTTGGAGTACAGGTTTTCAAAGTAATTACTAATAATCTTCCAGATGTTGCTGGTATCTGTTTTAATTTCTCCTTTTGGATTTCTAATTGCATTGATTTCTGTTGTCTGTCCGTCCGTCTGTCCGTCCGTCCTTCCTTCCTTCCTTCCTTCCTTCCTTCCTTCCTTCCTTCCTTCTTTTGACTGATTGTGTTTTGTCTATTTTATTTATTTCATAGAACTAGCTCTTTGTTTTATTTATTCTTTGTGATTTTTTTGTTTTGTTTTGTTGTGGGCCTCAGTTTCACTCTGCTGTGGTCTTTATGTCTTTTCTTTTCTAGGACCTTAATATGCATTTACCTGAGGTCACTCTTTTTCTGAGTTAGGCATTTACTGCTATAAAGTTCTCTCTTAGGACTGTTTTCCTTTGTGCACTGTGGGTTCATGTATTTTGTACTGGCATTGTTTGATTGTGGAACTGATTTTTTCCTTTATTTTTTCTGTGACTTATTGATTACTCAAAAATGTAGTATTTACTTTCATTGTGTTTGCATAATTTCTGTTCCTTTGCCACTGATTCCTACTTTCATTGTATTATGATGTGATAATATGCATAGTATAATATTTATGTTTTTGCACTTGTTTCAGCCTGGTGTTTTAGGTAGCATATTCCCTATTTTGGAGAAAGCCGTATGTACTGCAGAGAAGAATGTCTAATCTCTTATTAAATGAAACACTGGAAGTGTCTATTTAATTCATTTGTTCAAAAGTTTGACTTGTAGTTTTAAGTCTTTTTTGTCTAGTTGGTCTATGACAGCAGGGTATAGAGGTCTCCATTATAATATCTGTTTATATGTCTGATATTTTATGGACATCAGTGTTTTGTGATGGTGGATGACTTGATATTCAGTACAGGCAATATTTTTAATTATTATCTCCTCCTGTTTAATTGTTCCATTAACTAATATATCATTGCATTCTTTGCATTTTCTGGTGGGTTTTGGTTTAAAGCCTATTTCGCCTGAAAATAGGATAGCCTCTCCTACCTTTCTTTTTTCCTATTGCTTAGTATTTTGTTTTCCATCATTTAAATTTGAAGAAATCAGTATCTTTTTGCATATATTCCCCCCTTCCTTTATTCTCTCTGCCAATTTATGTCTCTTAGGGAATTGAGATTATTTATGTTTCAAGTTATCCCTGAAAGTTACTGAATAACCTCTTTCCAGGACTTGCAGTCTTTAATCCAGCAAGTCACTCTTTTTCTCCATGTAGCTTTATGAAAACCCTGTGGATTTGTGGAGTGTACCCCTGCTCCAGAGGGCCCTCTGTTCCTCTACCCGAGGCTGTGGGTGCCATCCAAGTTAAGACGTATCCTTGTTCATGTTGGTTGCTGGGAAGAGCAGTCAGATGGCTGATGTGTTAGATGTAGGTGGCAGGATGGGAGTTCAGGCAGACTGGTGGGCTTCACAGTTGCGCTTGTAGATGTCTGCCTCTGAAGGCCACTCATGCTGGGCCTGATTTCTTTCTAGGGAAAGTGTGGTACCAGGTCTTTTCCAGCTTTATTTATTCTGCTCAGATGTTCTATTTGTAATCTTCACTGTCTCTGGCCATCTTGCATGGTTCTCTCTCATCTAATAACTGGGAGGGTAATACTGGAAACCTGGAAATGAACTTGCTTTATATTTGTTCTGTGGCTCAGTCTTAAACCAGCAGCCCCTCTCCTACTAATGTCTGATTGAATACTCTGAAATACAGTGCGAACTGTACTGGATTTCTCCTCCAACTTTAGCTGTGTGGATGGAGTCAATTTCAGAGTAAATCTTGTCATTCCTTCCTGCCTTCCTGCTTTCCTGCCTTCCTGCCTTCTTGCCTCCCTGTCTCCCTGCCTCCCTGCTTCCCTGCCTCCCTGCCTCCCTGCCTCCCTGCCTCCCTGCCTCCTTCTCTCCCTCCTTCCCTCCCTCCCTCCCTCCCTCCCTCACCTTGTCCTTCCTCCCTCCCTCTCTCCCTCCCTCCCTCCCTCCCTATTAGCTATATTTTTTGGGACTTCTTGCCTCTCTTATTTTTCCCTATTGCTTCGGATCAGGAGGACTTCCTTTGTGTGTGTTGAGACAGTTTGCCCTCCTTGAGCTCGGGAGGGCTTTCCAGACCACTTCATCCACCCCTCCCCCCAATATACTTCATTTCTCCAGCTCCTCTTTAGTTCTCTCCATCAGCTCTCTCCCAGTTCCCAGAGATCTTTTTTCTTGTCATCAAGTTCTAATTTTCCTCATGTTTGGATTCCAGGTCCCAGAGAAGCTGTATTTTGGTGCTGCTACCTTTTCAGACTTTTTTTTTTTTTTTTTTGTTGAAGACCTCCTAACCATTTGATATGACTATACCAATTTACATTTGTATTAATAGCTCACAGATTCCCTTTGAAAACAAATTTAAACTATATTTCTCTAAAAGATAAAGCATTCTGAGTAGTTTTTATTAGATTTTGTTTTTTAAATAATCAAAGAAAATGATGTAAAGATAAAATAATAGATTTTATAGTCATTTATACATTGCTTTTAGTTGATTCATTTTAAGTTTTTAAGATCTTGGCTTTTCCAAGTAACTGATAAAAACAACAGAGTGGTTATCACGGTGTGTTTGATGTTAAAAATGTCCTTTACAATCAAGTAAATGTGCAATGTGAAAACAGAGGGCACTTGTATGTGAAGCTTACAGGAGGGTAGTACAGGAAATCTATGGCATGGACCTTCATCTATTGTTAACTTTCTGAATTCTAGGAGTGTTGAATCCATTTTTAAACTATATTCCATTGGCAGTGATTTCTCTGTTACCCATTTACAAAGAGGTTGCTCTTCAGTGAATTCTGGGAGTGCAGAATTTACCGTCTTACTGCCTCTTAACTTGGGCTTCACTGATAGGCCTCCTTGTTAATCGTTAACATTGAGCAGCTGATAAATATAAGGGTCTGGGAAGGAAAACAAACAGGTAGAGCATTTCCTACAAAACTCCTGTGCTATTAGTTTGTATCTCATCTACTTAGCATTTCTGTGATGTGCCCATAATGTACCTATTAGGGTAAGTTATGCTGTGTATCATTAGTTGTGATGTGGAAAACTGAGAAATAGGCCTTGTGAAAATTTGTATATCATGTCTAGTTGAAGTTAATCAGTCTTCCTGGCTTTGGTTGGATCTAAATAGCACATAAAATGCATATCAGGGCCAGCCAGAGAGCTCAGTGGACTAAAGTGCCTGCTTAGGCCGAGTGCAGTAGCAGTGTTTGATTCCCAGCTTGCCATGGTGGCCCGTTCCTGGAATCCCACTGCTTGGGAGGCTGAAAACAAGAGAGTCAATATGAGTCCAATCTACGTAGTGAGGCCCTGTGGATCCTGTAGATCCTGTACTAAATGCATTAAAAAAAAGAAGAGAAAAAGTAAAAAGAAAATAAAAAGACTATCCAGGTTTGTTTTCATTCCTATTGTCTTTTACTGGCATTTCATTGCTTGCCCACTCAGTTTTGTCATTTAATGCTGATTAAGCAACATAGTTTAGATTTTAAGAAACATATTTATGAGGTCATTATACATGCATTATATTACCTGAGCATTCATTTTTATACTCTTTGGTATCATTTTGTAAGAATAAATGTATGATTAACTTTACAAAGAGAAATCATGAAATTGTTAAAGACAGCAATTTTACAAACATTTGTCTTGAGATGAATAATTATTTTCTTTTCAGAATTATACAATGTTTCTTCCAGGCGCATAGTTTAAAACCTTGTTTTTTATTTCTTTGCATATGTTTTGGTTCAGAAACAGAAATGAATCAAAAGTACCTGATTTTAAATAACTCATGTTATTTTTGCCTAGGCTATACATAGGGTAGCTAATCCACAAAATAACAGTATTTAAAAAAATATTTTAAAGAAAACCCAAAATTTCAAAACAAGAGCATTTATTATACTCTTAAGATTTTTAAGAAGTATATTTATGAGGTCTGTATACATGGATTAAGTTATCTGAGATTCATTTTTAAAGTTTTGGATTGTTGATTGTAATAGCCTGCTACTGACAGTGTTTACTATCCTCAGTGGGTTTAGGAATGAATTTGTGGCTAAATAAACCCAAAGAAACTAGTAGAAACACAGCAAGTTGAGTTTAGGAATTGTAATATTTTCTTGCTTTGTATACTTGGGAACCAGAATTCTTGATATGTAAGTGTCTTCATTTGAAAAGATGATTGTGAGTGCATGGAATATAAAGGATGTTTGTGGTTGAAAAAACTAATTGTTTGGATGCTGTGTGAAAGTAGTATTTAAATGAAGAAGCATAAGAATGTTGCTCCAGAGGAGCTCAGCTTGTGAGAAGACAGAAGACATGTGTAGTAGCATGTGTTATAACCCAGACTCCTTTTATTTTTCAGACTTCATCACTACATTATTACTCATAGGCAAGTGAGACAGGGACTTCCATCCTCTTAGGTTAGCATAGGTACTGAGAGAGACAGACTACAGTTCCCAGGAGGTTGACCCTCCATGGTTAGCTCTGGAAACAGGACTAAGGCATAATTATTAAGGAAGTCTTTGGTGGCTTTTTACTTTCTACTTAAAAAATGACTTGGCGGTAGTGGTAGCCAACATCATACAGGAAAGACCAAGTCCACACTTTGTACTAACTTTCCTGATACCACGTGAGTCTTCTTGGTTAAGGCATTTGAGCTCATTGATAGAATAGTCCCTGGATATGCTTCTGTGTAGAGATCCTTAGAAATGGGCTTAGCAGACTGGGGTGCCTTGAAAGCAGGCTTTGGTGTTTGGTAGATGCATCCTGGATTGATGGATGGCTTCTCTTTGTTCTCCTCAAACCCTGTGTCTGAGCACACGTGCTACTGAGATGTCCCTCTGTGATAATGATAGACATGGGTTGCCACTCCTTCCTCTAGCACTGATGAATAGTATTTCCCACATGGACTTGAAGTGTAGTCCATGAATTCTGTAGGAAGCCTTAGGGGTCACATGTCTGCCTTCTCTCTGTGGAGAATGTGTGGAGGAGGTTGGCTGACTGCTCTCCTTCTCTATAAGGCCCTTCATGGGAAAGCACCCTCGTGCCACCTGTGGAACGCTCCTATGAATGCCTGTCCACTGCCCTCCACTTGCTTCACTGAAGTACTTCTTGACCCAGCCTGGTCAAGTGCTGCAAAGAATGTCAGTTTGCCTGTTTGGTGCTGCTGCAGCCTCATGGTTTTCCATGTTTCCCTGGGTGGTGGGCATGTACATAAAAACCGGGCCTGGTTAGTTGGCCACTTACTCCTGGCTCTGGGGAGAAGACTTGGCTTTGACCACCTGTGCCCCTTCTGCCCTAGGGCATACTCCAACAGTCAGGGTTGAGGCTGCCTCCGTCTGTCCTTTTCACTTTTGCTTTCCCCTCAGCAGCCAGCCCCTCACCCTAACAAACATACACAGTGCCATAGAAGCACAGAGAAGGGGCACTTGGTATTCCTAAGAGCTCAGGCTATCTGTGGTAGTGTAATATCTATGTGTGAGGAGGAGGTGTGTACTCTTAGATTGTATCATGAATTAGGGATTCATTTAGTTAATGACTTCCCCTGTCCTCCCTGTTACTGAGTACTGCTGATCTCGTAATGGACAAAGACTATACATAGTTTAAATCCAGGGAAATACTTTTCAATCTCATCTAAATTTTGAATTTAGAGTCTTATTACCTTGTTTACTTTTTTCATACCAATCTAAGCACACATAGCCATACTTTAAATTTAAGAGATTCACAGCCATGTAAAATCTGTTTTTAACCAATGAGTTTGAGAAAAGTAGCTATGATGTGACCACAGAGAGGTGAGATTTCAGGACATCTGCTTGAATCTGCCTTATGGGTTCTGTGCTGAGCATTCATGGCTTCCACAGTTTTCCTAAGCTCCTTTCTTTTTGGCTGTCTGATCTATAGCCACTAAGCATGGTTTTCATTGTGGATGCCATCTCCTCTAATTATCTGAGAAAATATTTCTGATTTGAATTTTTTTTTCTAGAGCCTTATTTAATTGCTTTATTGTTACCACTTCAGAGAGGGCATATGGGTGGCTTTTGGATTGTTCCCCCTCATTGGCCCAAGTTTGTCTTTGGGGAATTGAATGTTTGGAGTTGCATCTTGTTTAAGTGCCTTCTTGTTTCCTTTTTTTAAAAAAAATTTTTGGGCCAGCAAGATAACTCAGCAGTCTGAAGCACCTGCTTAGACAAGCTTAGGCAACTGTAGCAACTGCGGTTCTATCCCCGGCACCACGTGCTGCACCAGCCCCACCTTCAGGGCAGACTGAGTTGGCCATAACATAAATATATAAAGTTAAATTTATTTTTTATTTTAGTTCCTGGGATGCTGCCTATAAATTGCTTATGTTATATTTCTTTATGCTAACATTTATAAGCCTTAAAAAATGACCACTTCGTTGAGGTAGCTTCCAAATGTAGCTGGGTTTTAGGTTTTGAGTGTGTGGCCAGATCCTAGTTCTTCATTTTGTTGGGGATGAGAAGGTGCTGCGTGTATGGCTGAGTCCCTGTTTCTTTAACACTGTGCTAAGGTATTTTCTGTGACCCTTAGTCACTTTCAGTCTTAGACTGCCAGGAAGAAGAGCTGTTGAGAGCAATTACATTGCTTTTGGCTATGGTGATACCATCATCAGTGACATTAGCATCAAACACTGCCTACACTATGACAAACTGAGCTAACCATTAACCTGCTACCTTCAACATTATGAGCTACATTTGTGGTTACATAACAAAGTCTAAAACTAGAAAATCATATGCAATATACATGCCCTTATACTGATTTTAGCTTAAGAGGTTAAAATTCAAAACAGGTTATCTAGAAAATAGAGAAGTGGAGAAAGAAGGAGAGATTGGAAGTAAGGATGAAGGACAAAGGGGGATCATGCGGACTTTGGGAAACTGGTGCAGAAGACTGAAGGGAAAGGCAGAGGAGGGGATAAAAAGAAGAGGTTAGAACGACAAAGAGGCTAGAAACCACATTCACACTCATATAAAAACAAGATCAGACCATAAAGGAGAAAAAAGAAAAATATAAAAACAAAACCACCATCATACAACAAAAACAAAGAGGGAGAGAGAGTGAAAGAAAAAGAACAAGGAAAGAAGTATACTTCAAGGTTTGTCTCTGCTGTCACTGGTAGAGGGTGTGTAGAACGAGTCCCGATCAATGTTGGTTTATCGCAGTAGGCTAGCAGTAGCTCTTATGAGGGTAGTGGATAATCTCAGGGAGCCTGCACCTTCTGGCCAAGACCATTCAGCCTGCAGCCATTAGTATCATCTTCAGCGGCCTGAACTCAGCAGAAGCTGCTAGATGGACCCAGCTGCCGCTCTGTGTTCTGAGCTCCTCCATCCCTTTTTAAGGTGCCTCCGGGCAGTTCCTCTCTCATTCAGGACTACTGAATCCGTTGCGGTCACTGCCAGTTACTGTAGTTCTTCACGTCTTTGCTCCTCTGCTTAGTCTCTGTGGAAGCCTCTGGGCTCACCACCAGTCCCCTTGTGTCTGCTGTTTTGAACTGCTCCTCTTGTGCACTGCATTCTATCGTAGGGAGAACATCCTGCCAGCTGTCTCCTATTTTCATGCTCTTTGTGGTCTTCAGTTCACACTTTGATCCTTTCCATATCTAGAGGACCCACTTCCCTTATTCTTGTCTCCCTCACATTGTTATACTGCAGCACCTGGACAGCAACTCTCAGAGGCTCTTTCTCTGCTGATTACCACTGCTATCTGGGTGCTCCTCCCAATGAGGTGAGCTTTGAAACTGTGGCAAATCAGTATGAGGATTCCAAAAAAGCTAGGTTTAAAGGTGTTTTCCTGGAAGAATTGAACACATCATACCACAACAATGTATCTGTACCCACGTTTATAGCAGCATAATTTATTATAGCTAAATTTTAGAAACAATCCAAATGCCCACTGATTGATGAATGAATAAAAAAGATGTCTTTTTATACAGTGCAATACTTCTCAGCCTTCTTTATAGAAGGATAAACTTGAGACATTTATAGGGAAATGGATGCCACATGAGACCACAGTTCTTTTTCTTTTTTTTTTCTTCAATTTTTTTATTGTTTAAATTTAACAATGATCAGTTTAGATTAATACATATAGGTATATAAGATTGATCAAACAATTAAACATTAACCTTTCTAAATCCACATTACTTTTTTTTTTTTTCTTTTCCCCCTTCTTTTCTTTGAAAGTTGACATACTGCATATTGTCCTCAAAATCATTCTATAGCGTGCAGTTTGTGGGCATGACCCACCTCCCTATTGATGTTGCATAGAAAAAAGAAAGAAAGAAAGAAAAAAAAAAGGAAAGAATATACTTCTCTTTGGACTAAGAGGAAGCAGATACATACACAGTCAAAGGTTTTGCAATTGTAGTGTGCCACCAGTGAAGCTTGTGATGTTGGAGGCTATTGAATCTAAGCCTCCTAAAGCTCATCTCACCAATCTAGCTCTGCGTTCCATGCATTGTAAGTAAGGATTTTTTTTTTCTCGCTGGGTGGTCAAGGGCAAGTCGAAGCAAGACCTGTATAACTAAACATTCATTTTTTTTTTTTTTTGTATCTTCCAGGGTCAAATCCCCTCAGGATTAAATTTGAGACCATAGACAGAACTTTGTAGAACTGTTGTTAGTGTTAGCCTTCGGGACGAGTCACGGCCATTGCTTGGCCATTTTACTTTCTGTGAAAGCCTGAGAGAATGTTTTTCTCTGGGTGACTCTCCTTAGACGCACTGCAGTTCATTCATCCCTTTCCTCTGAGGTCCCATAATCTCCTTGACCAGGAAATTTGGGATACCTCTGAGTTATAGGATATTACAGCACAGGTTCTCTTATATCCTGGGTCTTTATTGACCTTGAAGGGCTAGGGCCAAAAT
>PVJA010011410.1:0-54859 GCA_004027025.1 Myocastor coypus
GACTCTAGGGAGCTCCTCTCAGCTACGGATCCGCACCCAGCTCCTTTCGTAGAGCCTTTTTCAATAAAGGTGCAGTGTTCTGTGATAGAAGCACTGAGACCCTGAACGAGTGCATTTCACAGAAAGAGCCCCACTGACTTTAAAAGTTTAGCAAGAGAGAACACTATAGTCTTAGGAAAAATACAAGCTGTTCACTGTAGCTTTACTTTTCTATTTTTCACAGCAAAGTAGGTGAGGGAAAACTCGCCCTTGCAGGAGCGTGCCCCTTGGCACGAGGCCATGGAGCGCATGCGCACACCCTCCTGCACGCACGTGCGCGCTCAGCCGCAGCCTTTTGGACTGCCTTTGATAAAACATGCCTGAGTATCCGTGGCTTCCTCATGTAGCTTCAGTTCCTTTCACCTAAAAAGCATCGATGAGAAAATGAATACTGGCCTAACCTAAGGCAGCGTAATCATTTTTTTAATTTATTGACTCAAAAGTACTACGACTGGAGAGATAGCTCGGCGGTCTCAGTGCCTGCATGGCAAGTGCAAGGAAACCGGTATGTTCCCCGAGACTGTGTGCTGTGCTGCTCCTCGCCAGCCACTGAATCTGGGCATGGTGACACGTGCCTGTAATTCCAGCCCTGAGGAGGCTGAGACGGGGCATCAGTACCAGTCTGAGCTGTGTAGTGGGTCCCTGTACCAAATAAACAAACAAACAAACAAACAAATAAAATTTTTTTAAAAAAGAACCTTTACCTGAGTCAGGCCCTGGCTGAGCAAAGAGTAGAACTTTTTTGTTTGTTGTTTGTTTTGGGGACCAGGGTTCAAACTCACAACCTTGCACTTGCCAGGAGGGCACTTGTGCTATGAAGCTGTCTCCCTAGCCCTAAAGAGTAAAACTTTGCTATCACAATATTTACATCTAGGGCAGAGGTTGGCCATAAATGGACAAAGGTAGCTAAGACACCATTTTTTAGAGGCATGAGTGCTAGGTACCGTTTGAAAAGTGAACTAGATTAAAATGATAGAGTGACGTAGAATTACATCCAGAAAACCATGAGTGGGTTGCATTAGGTAACGTAATCACAGGTCTGCATGTTGGAAGGGGGCTCCCAAATCAGCATACGGAATGGCTCAGGAGGAAAGTGGCGATGGAGGTTTGGCTTCAACACTTGGGTCCCAGCTTCCTGCATGCCTGATTCTATCAGTGTGTCCGGAGGGAATCTCAGCAAGGCCGGATTAGCACATGCTGGCTGCAGTCACAGGAGAGCGGTGCATGCAACAGGGCCCTTCAGGGCTTTCACATGCATGCTTAAACCGACGAGAGAAAGAGTCTCAGGGAGTGAGGCCTTGGGCACATGGAACCTGGTGGTCTCAATGTGGTGCCTGTTGTCCCATACTCACTAAAAGGACAGATTACCTCGGGTGGTAAGATTTAATGTTAGTCCTTCAGGGCAGCCTGTTTTTGTTGTTACTAAAGATATCCTCCTTTCTTGGCTAATGTCTTTCTAAGCTCTTGCTGATACCAGACAAGCACCTGATATTTGGCCTTCCTTGACAAGCCCAATAGAGTTAACAAGATTACTGTAAATAGCCATTATTTCATTCCACTTTTGGCGTGCTTAAAATGCCCTCTGGTTTCTTGACAGAATCTTGAGAGACTTTTGTACCATACATAGATGACCACTCCTGCGTTGTCAGCTTAAGAGATTCTTCCTTTCTGTCGCCGTTTCCAATCCAGGGGTACCTCCCCTTCTACCTCCTTCCCTCCAACTTCAGGAAAATTGGTTGCTTGTTTTCCCGAACACTGCTCTGGTTCTTGCAGGTGGGCTGTGGTGGTGTGCATGCTCTGCTTTCTGATGGTTGATTCCCAGCGCAGGAGCGGCGGGCATTGGCACAGGACATGCACAGACGTGGCCCGGCTCCATGCTCTGTGTGCACTGTGCTCTCTCTGTGTCTCTGTGGCCAGAACTCCGACTCATCCCTTTATCTTGCGTGCTTTGCATAAGTGAATGAGGGTTTGCTATCTTCCCCTCACATAGAAATAATAATTACTGCTGATTTTTCTTTCTGGGCTACCCATTGCTCTTCCTTTTCAACCACTGCTCTAAGACAGTGTCATCCTTCTGTCCAGTGATTTCTATATGCAATGATCCTGTGATATGCTCTTAGTTGCTTTTGTCCCTGAAGTACTGTGATGGAGTAATTTATTTTCTTTTTCTTATATTTTCATCAGAGAAGTATCTGACTATAGGTTTGGCCTTAGAATGAGTTCCCCCTAATTTTCATCTTTCTTTCTTTCTTTCTTTCTTTCTTTCTTTCTTTCTTTCTTTCTTTCTTTCTTTCTTTCATCTTTCCCAAAAAGGATAATCCTATCTCTGCCTGTCCAATTACATTTTATGAGTGCTCTTAAGAAAAAATGATATGCAAAAGAACTTAAAAAACCACACTGTAACTTAAGAAATTTGAACTTGTAATTCTTTTAATGGAACGTTCTTTGTTTTTAATGCATGTGTGTTGTTTCTGCCAGGCAAATCCCGGAGGGAAGACCCTTGAGGAGAGACGTTCGAGCCTGGACGCTGAGATCGACTCCTTGACCAGTATCTTAGCTGACCTCGAGTCCACTTCTCCCTATAAGCCCCGGGTTCTGCAGGTCAGTGCCACCCAAAGTGGCTCTTGTGTGAACATCCACAGAGGCTAAGCTTTCTCCGTCATTCTTTGATCTTGGTCTAAGGTATCTTTATAGTAATATTGTGCGCTGCCTAACTGGCAGAAACTTCTGAAAATGATTTTGTGAATGATTGCCTTTAAAAGGATATTGTTAGACAACAATCTAATTCAAGTTAAATGTCTTCTCACTGCATTACCCTAGTCCTTTTCTGGCCTTGTCTGTTTGGATATTTGTCTGTGTATTGTTAGAATACCAACAAATACGCTTTAGAGTTACTGAGGGTAAAATAGATAACTAAGGGTGAGGTGAAGGATTCTAAGGTGAAGGTCTTATGTAAAGAATGCTCCCTGTGTCATATACTGATGTTGTTCCCAGTTTAGTTGTTGCTGTCCCGAGGAATGGTACAAGAGCCACATTCATGCCTATTTTCTTTGGAGCTGTTTTCTACCCTCAGATTTCTACCGGTGGATCCTGACATTGAGAAAAACAACTACCTTCTTTACTTTCCTTTCTGAAGTTTTGCATAGTTTACACTGGCATCTGAAGTTTGAATATATCAGTTTCGCCTCAAATTCATCACAAGTATGTGACAGCAATTATTCTGTGTGTTTAAGTGCAAATAGTGCCTTGTTAACAGCTTTTCTTGCAGTACTTTTGCTTACTTTGGAGCTTAGCTACTTGTCCACATCTTAGTTTATTACCTGTATGTTGGAAGCTGATATTCCACTCTTGGTGAGCACTCACCGCCACCCTGAGGTCTTAAGAACATCATAGAAAATGTGTTCAGGGCTCCTAGGTCTCAGGTAATGGCTCTCAGAACTTTAGCTGCAAAACCGTAGGATACGTGCTTTTGTTGCTGTGTAGTTTGAGCCCTGTATGGCAGTTGCGTGACTAGTTGGCCATGCAGGCATGACTCTGGGGTTTTATTCCAATTCTTGTGCAGCAGCTAGTGCATTGATGATGGCTCTTTTCATGGTTCTTTTTCTTAACCAAGTCTTGCTTCTATGCTCCTGTTGTATTGAGAGTTAATGCACGTAGACTTGCAGGGCTTTCCTGTTACCCCTCCTACACCTATCCTGGGATTGGCATATGCATCGGGGCACCTGGCAAAACAGACTGGATGTGAGTTCTTCATTTGCTATCTCTGTCCTTGTCTCTGCCAGCCCTGTTAGTGGCAAAAATGTGATTCTCCCCTGTGACTCTGAACTGAGCTGCTGGTGTGTAGCATACCCGGTGGGGGAACGGATAGGAACAGGAAAATAGAAGGTGGATAGGAAGCACTGGAAGGCTCAGTCCGCCTCACTGGCCAGTCCCTAATACTGTGTAAGTTACACTAGGACTGATGGGGTCCCAGTGCAGAGGAGACAGGAAGACGCTGCTGTGAAGGTGGTGTAACCTGAAAGCTCTGGTGAGAAGACTTGGAAGTGTGGCCAGAGGTGGGTGGAAAGTCATCCTTAGAGAAGGGAGGACAAGGGCTTGAGATGCAGGCGTGAGGGCCCAGGCTACGTGTAGACCTCGAGCACCTGGTCCTGGACTGGAAGGGTCCAGAAGAGGACTAAGGGTGGTGTGCGAACACTTTGTGTGCTCCCTGAGGCATGTATGCTCCCAGTCTGCTCTGAGCACAGGATGGGAAGACGTGAAAGGCTGCAAGTAGGCGAAGCTGAATTTGATTCTGAACACGGAACATAGAAAGCAAGGCCAGCCCTGGAGCGAGCCGGGGAATGTGCTCCGGTCTGAGAAACATTGTCCCATAAACCACTGATGTTACTTAATGTTCTTGCAGTGCTACACAAGCAAATCCTTTGGGACGGCAGGGCCACTGATGCCCTCTGGACTCAGGCACAAGGCGCTCAGATGCTTCTGTGCACTGCTGCTTTCTTCCTTTTAAGCAGAGTTTGTGTCTGATCTTGTTTTCCTTCTTCTAAGACTGTATCACCTCGTGTATATGGAGAAGACCATGCTGTGAAGTCTTCACTTACCATGGCCTGCATTCTTGATGGGTGTGTCCACACGTGCCACCCCTGCACCACGACATTCTAAGGGGTTTATTCAGCAGTTCTGTTACTGTTTGAGCATCTTACTGTGCAGACAAGCTCATAATCCCTGGGATTTAGACAGCAGTTGGGGCCTGGTGAGGTGCCCCCACTTCTATTTTCACTGAAGGTATAGTGTTTTCATCTTTGGGGTAGAGATGGTACGCTTATTTCTTATTCATGGATGAGAAACTAAGGTTTAGCAGGTAAATGACTTGTCTTCAACCATAAAACTGCTTGCGAGCACCACTGAATCTTCAGTGCATGGCTGTGCCCGACGTTCATTGCTAAAACCAGATCGAGGCTGTCAGATTCTATTTTTTAAGAACTTTGTCATTGATGAAAGGTATGAACTCCGATGAGTAATAGTGTTCCTTGAATATCAACATTTCTTTATGTAAGAAGGGAAATGTTTAGGAGATTTAAAGATAATTATAATATCCCTAAATAGAATAAGTTCATAATTAGTTTAAAATGTACTTTCAATGTGAGCGTTCCACTGAAAAATTCAAGGATGATCCAGGCTATTCTTGTCGATTATTCTAATTTAGGAAAGCAAGAGTTAATTAGGAGATACAGCTCATCCTTCTGAATTACTCTCTCCATGCAGCTGAATTAGATGTGTTAGTATTTATTGGTTAACATAATTATATGCTTTGAGAATAATAAGCACGCACGTAAAATATTAAAAAAGAGGTGCCCAGAGAAGATGATGTCTACAGTAAGCTGTGTTGTATTGTAATTAAAATGAACTTGCAAAGTGCTAGAAATGTCGACGGTTGATGTCCACCTTGGTTGTTTCTGTTCTTGAACCAAGGCAAACCTCAAACGCAAGCCCAGTGAGTCACCCGACTGCCTGAAGTAGGCCAGGAGGTATAGGGTTTCTCCTGAGTCAAGCCTGCCTTGTGCGTCTTCCCAGGTCTGTCTCTGAATCACATTTCAAAGGCTATTTTGACTCAGAAACCTGGGAGAAATGATGTACCTGTGGATGTTTGTACAACGAGATGTCCCGGAGAGCTGTGTTCAGGTAACAGGCCTGAAAAATGTGAGCTCTCCTGAATGAAAGTAGCCCTTTCTGAAATGTTTTTCATGGTTTTCCTAAAGAAGTATACCCTGGGCTGGGAATATTAGTTCTGTTCACTTATTTATCCATATGTTTATTTAGGCAATATATCTTAATTCTGTATCTTTATACGACTTTTTTTTTTTTTTTCCACTGAATGTATATTGAGATCCCATTGTTAGTTATTGGAGTTATAAGGGTTGGTATCCACATGACATATCTGTAGAGTACCTCATGGTGTAGAAGAGTTATGGTCATAAATAATTCAGAGTGACACCTCCTAGGGCCTCAGTGTGCTCCTTACATCATCACATGGCTCATCACATCTTAAAATGGTTTAGCTATAACATATAGAAATTTCGGGCTGGCAAGCTAGCTCAGCGGACTTAGTGCCTGCTTTGGCAAGCACAGGGCCTGAGGTTAGATCTGCAGCACCATATGCTGCACTGGCTCTGTCCTGAGGCACGCTGAGCTGGCCATTGAGCCCAGGCATTGTGGCACACACCTGTAATCCTAGTGCTGAGGAGGAACTGTGAGTTCGAGCTGTGTTGTGAGACCCGGTACCAAAAAATATGTATATTTTAAATGTCTTTAAACCATATCTTTAGGTATCTTGCAGTGCCAGGAAGACTGTATGGAAGTAGGAAAATTAATACTTTGTATGAAAAATAAGGTTTTTTGGGGTTTTTTTTTGGTCTTTTGGAGACAGGGTCTCACTGTGTAGTTCAGGCTGGTCTTGAACTTGCACCTATCCCCCTGCCTCGGTGTCCCAAGTGCTGGGATTGTAGGTTTGTGCCACCACACCTGGCTTGAAAAATAAGTTATTCTAATAGCAATATGGAACAGGCAAATTGGCAAGTGGGGTGGCATGTTCAGAAGTCACATGTACGTAGCACGTCGTGGGCCTTGCTCTGCCCCGCAGCTCTCTCAGTAATGTAAGGGAGATGGTGACAGTATTTCCGACTGCAGTGGATTTAGGAGTAACGCCTTTGGCAAAGTTTTCATGAGATGTGTAAACATACATTCATGACACTGCAGAGAGTTATATCAAGAAACTTTTCTAGTGTAATAAACTTCTAAGAATTTAAAAATGTGTACACTGGCGAGCAGTTTGAGAGGAGTAGGCACGCAGTGTGGGCAACTGCAGACCTCAGATGAAGGGAGAGTATCAGAGATTTGAACCTCCCAAGGCCATGTGGTTGAAATCTTACTTTACAGAAGGACAGACTGGGCCTCGAGAGGGTAAGACTGTTCCTCAGAAAGTCTCAGTTGGAAGCAAGATGATGAGTTTCATTTTCTGCTTGAGTCATTACAGTCCGATTCTCTGGAATAGCAAGGATGACCTGTTGGGCTCCTCCTAACATCACAATTAGTTTATTTTTCTCTTACGGTACTTGCTTTACAGTATTATCTTGGAAACGAAACAAAGGATTAACTATATAAAAAACATAACTCTAATTGAAACAGAAAATTTATGACAGTGTGATACCTTTGAATTAGTGTGTATCTAAGCCTCACCCATGGGACACCATTTGTTAGTACAAGTATAGCTCAGATTCTTCAGAGAAGCTGCACAGGGTGTTACACTGGAATTCTTTTGTCTTAGAAAACAAGTGAGCAGTTATGGGCTCCTTGTTTTTACAGAGTTGGACTGGTCTTTTAGTTCTTGGCACAAGATTATTTTTTCACTATAGTCAGTTCGGTAGGATTGGAACTAGGGACTGAATGATTTGTAGTGATTTTCAGATATATTAATGATTTGTACCTAAGCGTTTACTAATTGTTGAGTCAAGTTGTGCTTGAAGATCAAATAGAATTTTCTTTAGACTAATGTGATATTGTGAAATCATATAGTTAGATAGATAGATAGATACTCATACATATGTGGCACATATACAAACATGCGTGCCTCTGCTTCTAGTTCCTGCCTATTGCAGTATTCCTCAAACCATGCTAATACACTAAACAACAAGAGTGCCAGGACAGGGGAGCATGTTTTATTTGGATATTACTCTGTTTCACTTTGCTTACTGACCTAAGTTCCTTACGCCTTTGGGTATTCTGGATAATGGCTACCTTGTGTGGCCCTTCATGAGTCCCTGCCTGGGGACTGGTCACCACAAACAGCCTGTCATGAGAACCCTTGAACTTTCAGCTCTACTCTATGCAACCTGGGAAGGGGAAAGGACCTGGAGATGTGGCTGAAAATAGATTGTGCCAATACGACAAATGTCCCCCAAAGTCTCTAGTGATTGTCTTCTGAGAGCTGGTCAGCTAGTCAGTCAGTAAGTCCATGCACTAGGAGAGCAGTACATCCCATCTTCACAAAGGACCCTGAGACTTTTAGGACCTAACCCTATGTGCCTCTTCTGGTAAGTGTAGGTGTTTTCTCACTTTGGAGACCATCCTAGCAAATTCCCAAACCTAGCTGTCTGGCTAGTATCTTGGGTTTGTGGGCAAGCCAGGTGACCTATGGGAAGCCTGGTGACGCATGGCTTGGTATGGATGTCTGAAGTAGGGGCAGTGTGTGGGACCAAGCCCTTAACCTATGAGCTCTGCAGAAACTTCACCTGTATGACATCACAGTTGAACTCAGTTTTAATTAAATTATTCACCTGGTAATAGAAAATGGTCTGATACATGAAAACAAACATTTGCTGTCAACATTGAAGCTCTCTTTAAGTCCTATGGTTATATGAAAGACACTGGAGAGATTTTGAGTTGGTGAATAGGATTGGATGGTAGGTATTTTGGTAGCTTTGTCTCCAAGTTTACCAACAGGAAGAGCACTATCTTTTGAGTTCCTTCAGTTCACCTTTAAACTAGATTCTTTCTCATGACTGTGAGTGTGATAGGCACAGCAACTATAATCTACCTGCCTGTTGCAGAGGTACAGTGTTGGCTTGGCTTTGTGGGAGTTACATTTGAGCTCAAACCACTGTCCATGCACTGTCCAGTTTCCTTATGCAATTGTTAGCATGTATCTGGAGTTTACCTTAAGGCCTGGAGTCTCTAAAGTTCTGAGCTAATCCTCCTCACATTTTATTTATTCTCTAAGTGACCACCTCAGCCTCATCATGGAAGACATGCTAAAATTTTTGCAAGTTCTTAGTCAATGTGAAACAAAGTTTAAACGCTGTGCGGTCCTGCGGCTATGTCTAATTGCAATCCGAAGGTTCCCAGAGCAGTATTCTAAGAGGTAATCTGAAATTATTCCAAGGTTGTGTATGTTGTCTTGAAGGTTTTTTTGTTAGGAATTCACACGCCTGAGGGCTTGGACCTAATGTAATCTGGGTGGAGACTTGTGGTGCCATGGATCTGTTCTCCTGGGCTCCCTGTTCTAGCTTGCAAAAGCCATGAGCAGCTGCAGGGGAGATTAATTAGTAATTAAATTTTTAATATTTCATATTACCCAGTGCAATACAAACAAGTAGGCTACTGGGAGCCGAAAGCTGCAACACACTATTACTCAGTGATGAGACACTGGCCCTGTAGACGGGGCCCTTTGCTGATTTTCGAGTCGGCTTTGTGAGACCTGAGGTGAAATTGGATATTTCTCCGATGGAAAGAATAGGTGTGCATGGTGTCATCTTCCTCCTGTGGAATTTAGGAGCATGCCAAGATTCGTCGAGACGTGGGTCTGTCTGTATATCTCTGCATTGTCAGCTCACTGTAGCTTTATTTCAGAGGTTCGACAGTACTGGAGGAGCATCATGGTTATGATTTTAACTGAAACACAGTAAATAAGTGTGCAGAATGCTGTGTATGTACATGTTTGAGCTTCTCTGGGTGAACACAATCATGTACTGTGAAGATGGCACCAATAAAAATTAAGAAATAAAAATATCATTTTATAGGGAAAAGGCATCTTAATTCTTTTTGGTGCCTATATTTATGGGATCTTCATTAATCTGAATGAGTCTGTACAGGCTGCAGGACCTCAACAGTTCAGTACCAGTGAGTGGGGGTGGCGGCGTTCTCGGCTGACTCAGTTGTCTGCCATGGGGTTGATGACAAGTTATGTATTTTGGGGTTGCATCTAATTGCATCTGAATATCATTTATACTTCTTGTTCCTGTTTTTTTTTTTTTTTTTTTTAAAGATGATGTTAGTATTTGTGCCATATGTGACTAAGAAAGTCAGTTTTTAAACTTCTGAGGGTCATAGAATGTGACGTGCTCACAAGAGGAGTGCGCTTCAGGCATCTGCTCATGCGCAGCTGCCTCTTGATGGCACTGGCAGAGAATGTCTGCTGCTTAGGGGCCAGCGTGAAAGTCCGCTCTGAGTTTACGGCAGCTCCCAGCCTCGGCAGAGCTGGAAGCCAAGCCATAGCGGATGAAGAGTATCACAGAGAACTCATTCTGGTGAATGCTGGGAGGTGGGGCGGCTTCCGTGGCACCTCCGCCAGGGTCTCAGCAGTAGCCTTTTACTGTAATTTGTTTGCTAGACCTTGATGGGGTTTTGGCTGTGAGCTGATTGCCTTACATTATACTGAATCATTCCGTCCAAGTGCGGCTTCAGGAAGAAGTGCACAAAGCTGCCTCTTGAGCGTTTCTATTTTACAACAGCATCTTGGTGCGGGTAATTAGCCCTGTGTCCATGCAGGAGCACAAGTCACACTAGCAAAATTAAAGAGTGCTCTTGTCAGGACTAGTTCTCATGTTTCTCTCTTTCTCACTCACTGTTTAAATATCTATTTTAGTAGCAGCCTGGTTCTGAAAACCCATGATTGTTTCCTTTTCAGTTTTTTTTTTTTTTAATTTAAGAAATAAATATTCATCACAATGCAAATACAGCTATGTTTTTCAGTTGGGATGATTAAAGGTAGCTAGAGAAACACAGAACATCGTTGTGTTTTGAGCAAGAAAGGTGATTGAGTGTCATGATTTTGTCCATCGTGATGCCCATTTTATAACCTTTGTCGCCAAACTGAAACACGATGATAACAAGGGTCTCTAGACTCAGGATTGGAGAACTTCAGTGAACAGCACTAGGTGTCACCATTTGGCATAGTGAGTAACTGCATAGTACTGCTCACAGTAGGGCACCCTGGGGCTTAACTGCTAAAGACACTAGTGTGCTTCATCATATCACCAGGGAAACCATGCACTGTCGTTCAGTGGATATATTACCTGCACATTCAAAGCTTCTTCTGCAAACTGAGCTTGTATTAAAATAAAAGATACAAGTTGGGCATGTGCTGCTCTTAATGCAGCAGTGGAGGTCGTCGCTTTGCTTTCGACTCTGGGCCTAACCCAGATAGGTTCCTCACCCCATTGAGTGCCCTGGTGGACACTGTGTTGGTGCCTGCTACTAAATCACAGATTACTTAAGTATAAAGTAACATTCTAGACATTGTACTCATGGTATAAACCTTCCAGAGACAATATGAATTGCAAAATCCCTTAAATTCAAACAAGAACTATGCTGTCTTATGGGCAACATTATCATGTTTGCTGGCACATCCCAGGCACACACATATAGGTTTGCTGAATACCGAAATTAATATTGTCATCAAACCTAGCCTTCTCCTGCTTAGAAATATGCTAGGAGTCCAGTCTTGAACTGACGTGGAGTTTGGTGGATGACAGAATTACATGTGCATGCTGATTTTCCCATAAGGATGAGACATTTGTGCTAATGAAGAAGAGAAGCTGAGGTGAAAGGTTTTATTTC
Organism: Myocastor coypus; assembly: GCA_004027025.1. Taxonomy (NCBI): domain Eukaryota; kingdom Metazoa; phylum Chordata; class Mammalia; order Rodentia; family Myocastoridae; genus Myocastor; species Myocastor coypus. The sequence goes on from PVJA010011410.1 coordinate 11,431, forward strand.
AGAGCCACCTGACTGTCATTAGTAGTTACTGTACAACCTCCAGCTGCATCCTATCATTGCCTTTACCACTTGAGAGCCAGGCAAGTTGAGGAGAAGATGGTGTTGTGACGTACAGTTCAGTGTTACTTCCAGTTTATTACTAGTGGGAGACATAAAAATAAACTTCAAGCCTTCCTTTATCCTTTAACAGGACCACTACCATTTCCTAAACAATGATCCTTGTAAGTTTCTTGAGTTCTGTGACAAGGTTTAAAATGTTAAGTTGTTCCACTGATGTAGACTTCTTTTATGCAAAAGAAATGAAATAAAACACTGCAGAATTATTATCTTTTTTTTTTTTTTTTTTTCTTTTATTGCCAGGAAATTCTGCCTTGTTAAAGGAAGTTTCTAAGATTTATCTTCTTGATATCTCTTGACACTGTATTGAAAATGTGAAAATACCAGCATCTTAGCCAAGCAACCCAAATAATCTGCTTGTAGTAACATGGTTCTATCGCAACACTCAAAGCCAGGCAGCAAGTTGTACAGACAGCAGCTGGGATGACATAATACAGTATGTGTTATTAGCTTTAAGGTTTTTTTCTTCAACCAGAGGCTGCAGTAGATCTGAAACCACATTTGACTTTGCTCATGGGGAGGCCTATTTTACAGTCACTGGTGGATGGGAGCTCACACCCCACAGAAGGTGAGGACAGAGGCAGGCTCACGTTCCTCTGTTTGAGCTGTCCTAGAACATTTCCCTAGACTTCCTTCTGAAGGATTGGGGAAGATAGAGATGTTTCCCTCGGTGCCATCAGTTTTCTACCATTATTGGTCATATGAGATGGCTAAAAGTGAAAGAAATGGGACAATACATGGCTGAACATATGAAAAAAGGTGACAGAGATATATCAAAAAATTTGACATGTGACATAGGCCTTTTGAAAAGCAAGTTAAGAATCAAGAAGGTGGTGTGTGTGTGTATGTGTGTGTGTGTGTTTTCAAGAGTTTGGATTTTCTTGTTCAAGGATTGCTGCATTCACTTAGCACAAGTAGAGCATGAAGCCTTTGTTGAGTTGTTGCAATTTATTTAAAAAAATCTCATATGGAAAGACATCCTGTTTGCATTTCTTGGAAGACACAATGTGCTAAGTGGAATTTGCTGTAGCTGGATCTAAGATTTGGAGCAGTCTTTATTAGAATCCCACGTGGGTTCTTTATACCAGCTGGCAAGTTGATCGAAGTCACCAAAACCATCGAAAAACTGGTGAGGAAAGTCAGAAAGCTCCCACTGCCAATTTCAAAACATGTTACAAAGGGATTGTCAGATACAAAAGTTACATTTTTTGTTATATAGGTCTTGTTTTACCTTGATTTTAACCATCCAGTAGAAAAGTCTAACCATGAGGTATAAAAACGTAAAACTTATTAATATACTAAATTCTAAAAGGCTCAAGTCAGCAGCTTCCAACATTGCCAGTTGTGCTGATAACTCACTACTATTAGGGACTATTGGACTGTATATACAACTGCTTTCTCTGAGTTCATTGAGAAGAAAGATTTGTACTAGTAGTGTTTTCAGATAGTATCAAGTCTGTATCTTGTACTCTATGAAGAAAACAATATGCAATGTATTTATTATAACTGTCCTACTAACCTGTGTAGAAACTATCCCATTAAAGTCAATAAAAAGTAAAACAAACAAAAGAGAAAAAAGAGTCAAGCAATATGAGAGGGATAAAGAGAGGCCTCATAGTATATTGCTCATTTTTTATGAAGAGGTAAATCCATGGGCACAGAGTAGCCATTGTTTACCAGTGTCTGAGAGAATCTGGAATGGAGTGACAGCAGGGATCTTTTGGAAATTATGAAAATGTCCTGGAATTAGATGTGATGGTGCTCACTCAATTCTTACAATATACTAACAGGCACTAAAATTATGCATGACAAAAAAATTTTTTTAAATTACCTTTGTACTGAGCAACCTGTCCTAAATGTACAGATGACCTTGGGCATCATCCATAGCCAAGGCTTGTAGACTACTAGGGTAAAATGTGAACCAGTAATCACAGCGCTGAATGTCAATCATAAGAGAGAAGAATATGCAGGATGCTACTGGATAGCACGATGAAGGAATCTGCCTATGTAGTCACGGAAGCTCTAGGTTTCTCTTGCTCCTGTTTGGGAGGGATTATCATGAGAAGAACGTGACTTCTCTGTGGCTAAAAAGAGCAGACCCAATCTGATATTTACTAGCTGAAGGAGGCAGCTAGTAATAGAAAATCAATAATTTTCTAACAATAATGACACTTGGGATTCAATCAGTAGTACCTTATAATATGGGAAGTTTTTTATTGCATTGAATAAGAAATAACAATGTGACGCTTTCAAAACACACTAGTAGTACATTTCCAGTATTTGATACAATACAACTCCTAGTAGCTATTCAGAGCACAGGGTGTAGACGTGATAATTTTTCTAATCATTATTGGTACAAAAAATTTCTTCTCATTGAAGTAAGAGAAAGTAGTTGTATACATAATTCAATGTTCCATAATCGCAGTGGGTTATTGGTGGAACTGGCAATGTCGCAAGCTGTTGATTTAAGCCTTTTACAGCTCAGCATACTAATCTAGCTTTACATTTTGTGCATTATGGTTAAACTTTTCTGCTGAGTGGTTAAGGGTAGGTTAAAGCAAGACCTGTATAACAAAATATGGAAATTTTGTATCTCGCAAGGTCAGTCACTTCAAACTGAAAATAAATGACAAAAGAAGCACAAGAACTCCAGAAATACATGAAAATTAAACAACCCCCTTTTTAGCAACCAGTGTGCTACAGATGAAATTAAACAAGAAATTAAGCGATATGTACAATTTAAAGAAAATTCAAACAGAACCTACAGAATTTAAGGGATGTAATGAAAGCAGTTACTAGAGGGAAATTTATAGCTCTTAACTCACACATTAAGAAAACAGAACGGGAACAAATAAATACTCTCATGCAGTGCCTAAATCAACTAGAAAAAGAAGAGCAAACAAAAAAACAAAACCCAAGGCACAGAGATAGGAGTAAATTATAAAGATGAGTGCAGAAATTAATTCTGAAATGAAAACAATACAAAGAATTAATGAATCATGTTGTACGATTATTTGGTCTGGTGCCAAAAGAAACGACAAGAAGACCCCATGAATATAGCTTTAGAGGACTCACCGAGATTTTTCTTTCTCAGTGGGCCCAGAGCCTCTGAAGGCTCTTCTTTTTATTTAGCATGAAAAAGTTGGCTAAGGAGTATACATCACTACTTTAATAGACAGAGCATATTCCAGACACGAAGCTCATGCAAATGCTGACAAATAGTGCTTCAAGTAGGGGAGGAGGCAGCCATTTGTGTAACGTAACAGATAAACGAAGAACAGGGCATCCATGGGAAGAGCCACAATCCGCAACCTTGAGCCCCTGCTTTCCGGGAATCTCAGGCAACAGAAGGCAGCCCTCCCTGGGCTCTGTCTATAATTCAAGGACATGGTACCCACAGGAGGAGCTGCCACCTGAAGCTTCAGGCCTCAGCTTTCTGAGACTCTTGAGCAACAGAAGGGTTGTCTATAATTCACTTCTAGACACACCAACTGGTCTTCAGTCTTATCTCCATATTACTACAGAATCAAAAAGCTGGTTCTTTGAAAGATTAAATAAAATTGATAAGCTCCTAGCTAACCTTATCAAAAAGAAGTTTTATTAATAACATTTTTATGCTGTTGTTTTTTTGTTTTGTTTTGTTTTGCTTTGTTTGATTAAGGGTCTCAGGACACAGTTCAGACTTGTAGTGCTCTTCATGCCTCAATCTCCGCAGCACTGGGATTACAGGCAGTCACCATAATGCTAGTGTCAGCACCAGCTTGCACAAGGTGTGGTACTGAGGATCGAACTTATACCTTGCGCTTGCCAGCAGGTCCTAGAGCTCTCCCCCCAGTCCTATCAGGAAAATTTTAAGTTATTTTCTGGTGTTTACCAGGGGAGGCACTTAAACTCTTTAAATACTACTATTCTGAGTTCATAACACATCTCAGAATCCACCTGAGCCTCAGAAAGCGTTGTGGGTCTGTGTTTGTGGACTGAATGTTATCTTTTACCTGATAATACTATTACTTCCTTTGTGGGCATGACCATGACCAATGAATTTGGCAATTATGTGAGGAAAATAATTCAAAAAATACATGGAAGAAACGATGCAGATGGTGCTAGGATTTCTCATTGTTTGGTTTTAAAATTATAAGCATCCTCATTCTTGAACTGTGCTATTACCTTCAGAGAAGCTTGGCAGGGAGGACAGAAGACACGAGTCATATTTGTGACTCCCAGAGCCACTGTGTCCATGCCTATGGCAGACTCATGTGCCCCAGTCATGGCTCTAACCCTCCCCAGTATAGCTCTTGCAGGTGTTATTTGATGGAACTGCTGCTGGCCTGGATTTCCAGGGACTTTGGAGCATACACATGAGGAGCACCGAGAAAAGTGATGTGTACTGAGATGAGCTGCGGAGGAAACGGAGAGGCCAAGCTGAGGCTCACTGCTCAGACTTTCAAAGGACATGCCATTCCTTGTTGGTTAGATTACCTAGAGACAGTTCTTTGAAATGACTGAAGAGGTCAGAACTTACTTGGTTAAGCCAGGCGTGATGGCTCACGCCTGTAATCCCAGCACTTGGGAGGCTGAGGCAGGAGGATTGGTGCAAGTTCGAGACCAGCCTCGGCTACAAAAGTGAAGCTCAAGGCCAGCCTCAACTCCATAGTGAGACCCTGTCTCAAAAAGACAAAAAAAAAAAAGAACTTCTTTGGTTGGCCCAGATCTGTAATGGCTGGTTATATAGCCCTCCTGTTTCTATTATATAAGTTGGATTTATAGAATTAGAGAAGCATTCTTGCCCATAGCTTTAAATGGGTAAGACTTTTGCTCTCTATCAATGACAAACTGTACTTATTTCCTTCTGTGGTTGTACCATTTCACTAAAAGTTGTGTAAAATATCTCTCACAGTGGATGGGAATTATTATATGTTAAGAGGCTGCATCTGAAAACTGAAGAGTCAAGTCGATGTTTTTCAGGATAATTTGAACCCAAATTCATCATGTTCAAGTTGATTTGGATCTAATTTTGTGAAGTTTAAAATTACTGAAGGGCAATGCCTCGTAGTAATTAAAATGATAGATAAAACCAAAGTACTTTGGATTCAAGTGTCAACTATATCGCTTGCTACATTTCTCCTGAGATAAGTAACTTCAAGTTTTTGTGCCTCAGCTTTTTCATCTATGTAATGAAGATATTTATAACATCTATCTCCAAAGATTGCAATGGGGACATTAGTAATCTAAACAGTAGTTTATAATGAGATACCATGTGTAAAGCACTTAAAACAGTGTTTGGCATATAGTTAGCACTCTATGCATTAGCAGATCTTATTGGGAGTTGGGTACTTATTTTTAAATTGTCTGAGTTATTGCTTTTATGAGAAAGATTGATTTATAAATTTTGTGGATGGCATCCTAGCCAAGTCTTTAAGATCGATGATCTCATTTAAAGTGGTCATTCTCCCTACAGTTTCCAAGGATAAATACTTGTCCTTGGGCTTTATCCAGTCTGTTCGAGGACATCAGTGATTTCTAGTAGTTAGATGCAAAAGCCAGAGCGCGGGCTATCACCAGCCTTGCCCTATCTTCAGGTAGATGTGTGAATCAGCAGCACCTGTTTCTGAGTATTGCAAGGTAATCCTGTTGGTGAGTGGACCAAGTTCACCTAAAATCAAAGAATGCGACTCAGCCTGTGAACTTGGGACATTTGAGTAAGCCTTTCACTGTTCTGTTGACGGAAGTGGTTGTCCTTATGCTTTACCTTCCCAGAAATTAAGGCACACATGACAGTGTTCAAAGTACCTGTTTATCAGAAGGACCTTTTCATCCCTGGATGGTTGGGCTCCACCCTGGTTCTAAGCCAGTCTTCCTGAAGTAGGGCTCAGCAGTTTGTAGTTCTGAGAAGTTTCTAAATGGTGTGGTTGCATGGAGCTCACTGTGAGGCCCCTTCAGAAGCTGCTTGTCAAGCCAGCCTCCTGTCCTTCTGCTTGCCATTGGTACATCCCTGATGCTCACCCGAGGCCACAGTAGGGTGGTTTTGGATCTCTTTTTCTTTTCACATTTTGTGGTACCAGGGATCAAACTCACGACCTTGCGCTTGCGAGGCAGGTGCTTCATGCTGTTGAAGTATGTCCCTGGCACCAGATATTTGTTTTCTAAAGCAAGACATTGACTCAAAGAATTGCCTTTCCTGATTGCATGAAATGTTGATTGGATCTGAAGCTTCCATAAAAAAAAGTCTAACTACAGTTTCTAAAATTTTATATTAATTTTTAATGTCAATAAATTAACACAAGAATAACAATTAGGGTGAGGACCAACTTTTCGTTGTGGAGTGATTACATAATCATTATCAAGTGATTACAGAGATGGCTGTCTATAATTCTGGTCCAAAACTTAGTTTTAGAAATCTAGAATAATTTCCAGCTCTCCCTTGCTTGGTATTATCTGATCTTTCAGGAACTTGTTTTCCATACTCACAATATTAATGCTGCAGCTTCTCATAGATAGTTTTGTGACAACCAAGTGGCACGTTGTGCATCCTGCTGCTCTGCAAACGATGACGGGCACACAAATATTAGTTTTCATACTCCTCTCGGTTATCAATTAATGTTCAGCATGGTGTATTTTATGATAGGTCCATCTTTCTTTTGCTTAGCTGGGTAAATATTGATTTCTCAGCCGGGTGTGGTGGCTCATGCCTGTAATCCCAGTACTTGGGAGGCTGAGGCAAGAAGATTGGTGCTCGTTCGAGACCAGCTTGAGCTACAAAAGTGAGCTCAAGGCCAGCCTGAACTGCATAGTGAGACGCTGCCTCAAAAAGGCAAAAAAAAAAAAAAAAAAGATTTCTCTGTTGTTGGGGAGGAAATGGTGCATTATAAATGGCTCACCTCTTGCACAGGATTCTTGTATTTCCTTCTTAGGTTGCATGCTTTCCTAATCTTTTTTTTTTTTTTTTAATGTATTTTGTTGTTGCAGGGTTTCAGTACTGAGCTCAGAGACTCATGATCCACCTGCCTTGAGCCTCCCCAGTGCTGGAGTTACAGGTGTGTGCCACTGCACTGGGCTTTGTCCAGCTCAGCCAGCCGTAAAGGCAGGGCTGGCATGGCACATGGTGCTAGGGGATCGACCCTTGTTTCCTGCGCTTGCCTAAGCAGGTGCTGTACTTTGCTGAGCTGTCTCACTGGCCCTCTTAATCTGCTTCTTAAAGTAAATAATCTGAAGCTGATCATTTAGCTTCTTATGCATACAAGCACTGTCGTATGTGTAAGAGGTAGTCATGCACCTGAACATATGAGTTTTTCTCCTAGTGCCCTTTTTCTATTTTTTTTTTTTTAATTTATTTTTTGTCTTTTTGAGACAGGGTCTTGCTATGAAGTTCAGGCTGGCCTTGAGCTCACTTTTGTAGCCCATGCTGTTCTTGAACTTGCAACAATCCTCCTGCCTCAGCCTTCCAAGTGCTGGGATTACAGGCATGTGCCACCACGCCCGGCTTAGTGCCCTTTTTCTTATGATACAGCACAGGTCATATTCATCCTTTAGTGTAGCTTGGGCCTTGCCATGTGTGAAGCGTGGTGATAGAACGCTTGTGTCAGCTGGGTACAGTGCCGGCTTCAATCCCCAGCATTGAAAAATGTTAGAACAACTGAGTTGTTATTTTGTCTGAGATGCATGCCTTTCATTTTGGTATTTAGCATTGGAAAGAAGATTGAACTGAGCCAAAAGCCATGGATTTTCTTTCCAGCCATGCAAGCGAAAGGTTCTCAGTTGGTTCTCCCTGAGCTTCAAGACTCCATTGGAGGTGGGGCTCATCTTCCCTCATTCCCTCCGCTCCCAGTGTCTGTGATCTTTGTAGAGTATGCCGCTTCTAGACTTCTCTCCTGCCTCATTGAGAAGTCATGGGCTTGGCTGTGTTCTAGTAACATATCATCTGTTTCATGCTTCTAGTCTAACTGCTGTCTGCATTTCTTCCTGATGCAGTAACGTTGCTCTCTGTCTGTTCCTTCATGTTTGCCTGGTCCTCACCGGCGCTTTGTGGTTCTCAGGGCTTTGTTTCTGTTAGTTTCACTGCAGCTCTAAGAAGAGTGTTTTATCATTAATCCCTTGGTGTGGACACATTGAGATATTATGGGGCTGGGACTCCGAGAGGTGCACAGCGTTCTTGGGAATTTCTGCCTCCAGTGATCCTCCGAAGATTGCTCTTCTTCATGCCTACAGAGAAGTATTAGTTACTTTTCGCAGTGCAGGAAATTGCCTACAAACTGAGCAGCTTCAAAGCAGACTTTCTTCGAGTTCTTTGCAAGTTAGGAATGTGGGGATGGCTAAGGGGCTCTCCATCAGCATTATGCCAGAGGCTGCCTTCCAGGGAATGGCCTGGAGTTGATGGCAGGGTCTGCTTAGGGCTTGTTGGCAGCTTTGCCTCCTCCTAGGCTGTCAGAAAATTTGCCTTTGTCATTGCTTGCTGGCTTTTGCCACTGACTACTGTGTTTCTTGCCACCTAGAGCTTTCCAGCATGGTCACTCATTACCTGGAAGCAAGGGGACTGAGGAAGCCATTGGCAAATTCTGCCCATAATTCTTTGCAACCTAAACCTTATCCGAGCTATCATATTTTGAAGTAATGAGAAAGTGACCAGGATTAGCTCGTGCTTGTGGACTGGACATAATACGAAGAAGGAAATACTAGAAGATGGGATCTCAGATGACAGGGATTTAAGAAATCTGTTGACCATGGAAGACAGTAAAGTTAGAATCACTGCTGACAGGGATTTTATGAACATATGAGTCTTGTCCAATCAGGAAGTAGTGTCAAGTCAAGAAATAAAGGTGGCAGGTGCAGCATCAGGAAAAGAACAAAGTATGGAAAAGGAAGTCTGGCCTGGAAGGTACTGAGAGACAGAGGGAGAGCTTAGAATGTTAGAGCTGGTTTGGGTCTTTTGATCAAACCACACCATTTTCCTCCAAAAGTCCAAGATTCCTATAAATGGTTTCGCTTAAGCCAGAGGTCGTGGCCAGTGCAAGTATCGAGACAAAGTGCTCAACCTCATCATTAGGTGCAGATTCTCAGCTGATCTAATGGACTTATCTGAAGATTCGGAGTACATATGCCAGTACTGAAAACCTTTTATTTGCCTTTGGATAACTGTTAAAAGAATGTTTGAAATACAGTAACCTGTCTGGAATACAGAGCTATTTTATGTCCTATCTGTGTTATTCTTTAATGAGAAAATTAGCCCTGCTTTATGAAAGTGCTTTATTACAAAGGCCTTTAGAAAAAGTATGCTTTTGTTTAAAATAATTTTTGTAGCTTCAAGCTAAGCCAGCAACCCCCTTCATGTAAAGATGGGTGCCAGGTCCATTCAAATATAGTTGTGTCTGGAGCCAGCTAGATAGCTCAGCAGATTAAAGCACCTGTTTAGGCAGACACAGGGGCCAGAGGTTCAGTCCCCTGCATGCTGTCCCAGACCCAACCCTGTTGCATGCTGAGACTTCAATTGAGACTGGGCAAGTGGCTCACACCTGTAATCCCATGGCTTGGGGGCTGAAAACAGGAGGATCACTACAAGTCCAGTCTCCATAGGGAGACCCTGTAAACGCTGTACTAAATAAAAAAAATAAATAATAAATATAGTTGTGTCTGTACCTAAGTCACTACTGGTAATATCCTGTTGCGTGGTGATCTTCCTCAAAACTTACTGTTGTTGACTTAACTTTTGCAGTTCTCCTCGTGGATAGCTTTGGCCTATACTCTGAAATTAGCTCACATAGCTTCTTGGATGCAGAGGATTCATTTTCAAAATGTATGGCTCATGTCCTGCATATTGGGATTGGACCTTGGTCAAAGCTGTGCCTCTAGGCCTGGCCTTCCTTTGCTTGAGTCTCTTCACAGGGTATTAGGTCTCCCTACAGCCTGGGGCTGAGATTCAACATCAAGAACCACAAGAGAGGGCTGGCCAATTATCTCAGCAGATTAAAGTGCCTGCAAGTAGGCCCAGGGGCCAGGTTCGATCCCCGGGCCTACTAAGCTGGCCCTACCACTGGGGCATGCTCACTTGGTGCTCCTAAAGCCTGCAACAGAGAATTTCAAAATGAAGAGATCAGAAAACCAAGGCGCAGAGCTTGTGGGTAACTCAGGGAAGGCTAAAGCAGCTCAGAGGGCAAGGTGCAGATTTCATCCCAGGCCCCTGGTCTCTGGAACCCATCCTTTCAATTCCTCTGCCAGCTTGCTTCTGATCTTATCTGTTTCTGTGAGTCAGGCCATATTCATACTATTCTCACAGCAGTTGCCTTGGCCCGCCTCGTCCCTCTGTCTCTGCTGAGGGTGGGAGGCCCAGAGTGGCGCGCTGCCGCTGACAGCTCTGCTTTGTCTCTCCGAACTGCGCGCTGAATTCCAGGAGGTCTTTGGAAAACAACTTCACCTTTCGCTGGTGCTGTGCAGGGTTTCTAGTTTCTGTCATGGTTTTGGCTTCAATTTAATAAAAGTTGTGCAGTCCAGGGAAATCCAGGGATGGGAAATGAAAAGAGATAGGTAAAGAAGAAAGAAAGAAAGAAAGAAAGAAAGAAAGAAAGAAAGAGAGAGAGAGAGAGAGAAAGAAAGAGAGGAAGAAAGAAAGAAAGAGGAGCCAGTATTTGAAAACAAATGAAATAAGAGAAGCATCTATTCTTTTTGTGAAGTCCCCCTCCCCTGCCTGATATTTCACCTGATGGTCTCTTCAATTGAGACCATTTTGATCAGAATTATGCCTAGAGGTGGCTACTTTTGTGCTTGTCTGTATCAATTCTTAAAACTTATTCATAAACTTCTTCTCTGAACTACCCAGTGTTAAGTCGCTACTTTATGCAGGACATGGAAGATTAAAGCCAGTGAAAGAGAAGAAAGATAAAATAGCAATGAAATAGTTTCAAATCAGGTTGGCAAGACTGTTACAATAATTAGTACATTGCATATTGTTGCCTTCCTAGTAGTTATTAGAGGAAAAGATGCAGATGTAATATCTTGTCCAAACAACACTACTACAAAGTTTTATTCGCAATGAACTAAGAGGAAGTAGCTCTATATCTATCCTAACTCTCCTGTGTGTGTATATATATATATATATATATATATATTTTTTTTTTTTCCCCACATCAGAACGGTCTTTTATTTACACTTTTGTGAAAATGAATTAAAAAAAAAAAAGAAAAAGAAATACATTGTATAAAAATAGGTAAATTGGGAACTGAGAACACAGATTGAAAATTGTATTACATTATGTGTTGCAATAAAAATAGTTACAGTGTAAAAAAAACATTTTAAGCATGTGGGGAAAAATAAATAAATAAAGTCAATGAGAGCATAGTTCCTACCCTTCCCTGCCCCGTAATGCACTTTGAGTACAGAAAGCAGGAGTGTGACCTTACAATGATGGGGTGGTGACTAATGTGCCTGTGAATGTCTGTCTCTGGGAGTTCTGTGGACTCAGAGAAAGGTGCCCTGCTACCCAGCTGGAGAGAGAGGTCAGCGGAGGCTTTGCTGGGGCGACTTTTAAGCAAACAGATCTTAGGAGCTGGAAATGCACCGCCTGGTTTAGACTCAGGAAAAGCAGTGCGAGGGTCATAAGATAGGCCTGGGGAGACAGTGGGCAGTTGTGTTTTTGCAGTCTGTTCCCTCCTCTGCCTTCCTGTCTGCCTTACGCACACTGTGATGACTACCCAAGAATCTCAGACAGCAAATGCACACAGTATTAAGTTTCTCTGTGATCCTTCTGTCTGTCCTTCGTGCAGAGACCTCAGTGCCAGTAACTTTTCTGAAAACAGCTACAGTGAGAACTCCGAAGCCCTGCTTGTGTTCCTGTGAAGCGCTACTGATCTGCACGCCCTGGGCCTGGCAGTGTCATCCTTCCTCCGTCTGACATCCCTTTCTGATGGAAAGGCTGGGTCTGGCCACAGCAGAGTCCTGTGGTAACACGCAGGATTTGGAAATCCTTTACTGTATGCCTTGGCTTTTTATTCCTCCGCACTTGTAAATAAGCTCTTAGCTCATCTGATATGTGATGAAGTTGTGACTCAGAAATGCGAAGTAACGCCTTCACTTTCACAAAACAAATATTGTAAAAGCCGTTCATAAAGTTCCTTTTCCTCTCTCCAAGTCTTCTCACATTTCTAGCAAGTTAGTCGTCTCCCATGGCTGAGGACTCTAACATTTAAGTTACCTCGAGATTGAAGACTTGGTATGTGGAATGGCTAAGCAAGAGCCATTCTGGCAGAAATGCAGCTATGGCTCCGAGGCCTGGCTGAGCACCTTGTTGTTTACTTGCACCTTTCCTAAGGCCTGACTTCCTAGTGGGTGCAAGCCCATTCCATCGTGGCGTGTTCCAACATCCTGCTCTACTGTGTGGCCCTCAGTAGAGACCTCAGATGATTTTAGGATACCAGGAAAGACCTGTCTGGTGGGAAGGGAGCCACTGTCCGTGTGGAGTCTACATTTTCTCATTGATCCTGCTTCCTAGCTGTTCCCTAGCACCAAATTCCAAAATCTGGAATAAAGGCAGATACCACTAGGAGGTGATAAGGACAACGCACAATAGACGGAGCAGGCGAGTGCTCTTCTACCTATGCGCACTGCATACTCGTTGGCTTATAGCAGTCAAGCTACTGCTCCTTGCCTTGTTAAGTGCTTCCAATAACAAAGTAAGGATGTGAGCTGTACTCAAATTTTTATTGAGCTATTCCATGAAAACTGTGTTCCTTGAGGAACACGCATAGCGTGGCCTACCTTGAAAGGAGGATGGGCTTTGATGTTCCCTACTCCATCTTGACCTCTTGTGGCAGATGTTTTGAACTGAGAGAACCGGACCTGTTGAGTTGGCCAACTTCTTCTCAGCCTGTGTGTTTAATGTGCTTGCTTTGTATTGCTGTGAATTAGTTCAGAGGTTCAAACATTTCCTTATACTTCCAGCCTTATTTTGGCCACGTTGATTATAATGATAACACATTTAGAAGCTAATAGAATCGAGAGAGGAAGGGGCAAGACAGGAAAAGAAGAAGGCCACGTGAACAAAACACGTCAGCGACTGTTGCTCGTGTCCCAATGGAATGAGGACAGATTTGGTTTGAATCATGGAAGAAGAAAGGAGGGCACACTAGAAGTGGGGAGAGGGCATAGATGACAGTCATGCCAGAGACCTTTTTGAAAGGCTGTGGATTTCAGCTTTCCTGAGTCCAGTGCTACAAAACAAGAGGCAGCTTTAGAAGTCTTCCACATCCAGTCCTGAATCTTACAGAAAGCAGCAGTGCCTGGGTTTGGCCTGACGTGGCCCACCCATTGCTACTCTGATGGAGTGGATCATAGAAAATAGAATCCTAGGAAGCAGTGGACTCCACTTAGTGTCCTTTGCTTCCTTAAAATCATGAACAATTGCCTGACACTCAGCCTCAGACCTACTTGAGAAGCATTCCACAGTGGTACCAACAAAGACACTCCTTTTCCACTGATTTAGTCATGAGAGACCCTACTGCTGTTCTTTAATTGTACCTGATGTTTGTAGGGGTGTCCAGTTCACAAGGTGTTCTAATGAAGTGGTTCCCATGTAAGCCAGATGTGGGGAGACACTTGAAAGGAGAGGTGCATTTCTTTGCTTGGTTTCATTTATTGTCAACGTTTGCTTTTTGTGTTGTGGGGCATGTTAGGACGCGGTTGCAGTTCGAGCATGCATCCTCTCACCTATATATTTGAATGCCATCTTTATTATCCAAGGCACATCTGCATTGATGTGACTTAACACTGTTATCTACTGTCTCTGTCAATCCTTTTTCTGGTGCCATAGAGGTGCCTCCTGGCCAAGGGGATCAAAAGATGCTTGACAGACTGTCTAGAATCAATCTAATAAGGATTTTATGCAAATAATAGTTGTACATATTTTGATAGCTCAGTGTTTACCTAGACTAGTTGTTTCATCTCTCTGCCTCAGCATCCAGGATTGGAAATACAGGGAAAAAAAAAAAAAAAAAAAAGTGATAAACCTAAGGTATATAAAGGGACCCTAAGTAACTCTGGTCAGGAAAGATCTTTTTTTGATACCCATTTCTTTCTCTGCACAAGCTAACTGGCTTTTTCATTACCAACAGTGTTTTCCACAAATCTCATATCATCTTCCAAAGTAACCACAAATAAATGGGTACAGGCTCACAAGTCTGTTCTTCGTTCTTATTCTTCATTTTTGACAATGTAAGGCCACCATATTGACATGTGTCCAAGTATTAATGACAGATGTTAATTTCTAATGTTTTGAAATAGCTTGTGATCTCTGTTACTATATTCACATAATGAACTTGGACACTGTCCTGGGGCTGCCCTTCTGTGTGGGCCTCACATGGTAGTGATGTGACATCTACCTGTGGTAGTTGGAAAATACTGCTATTGTGGTACTTATAGGACTGAGATACCTCAGATAGCATAATACTTGGTCAGCGAATCTTCACTGAACCCCTTAGCTGGCATCCTCTATAATTTCCCAATTAATCAGAATTCCTTTGTTAGAAATAGCAATTTGTGCAGTTTGCTGTCAACATGGAAGTGTTTGAAATATCAGATGAAAAAAACCCAGTATTTTAAATCTTTGGAAATTATCCATGGTGGTCATGACTCTAGAAATTGTTTATTTTTGTTAGGTGAAGTCTTAGTAAGCAAAAGATAATGGGTCCATTGTACTTGGAGGTGTGGCACTCCCTTTGCCAGGGGCCCGCTTGGCTGGGTGACATTGTTGGACAGCATCTTGGTCAGGGCACATGGAAGAGGGAGGGATCAGCGAGGGAGACCAAAGATAGCGTGACTCTCAGTCCCGGGAGAGCACTGCTCATCCCTTTCAAGGGTGTTACAGAGTGCCTGCCCTGGTCTTCATCACGGCCTGGGAATTTTATATTTGTAATCCTATAGAAAAGTTCTAGGGATTCTGTCAAGTTAAGTCCAGTCCTCAACCTCCACTTCTAGCGCAGTCCATGGGAGAATAAAACCCTGAGGCATATTTGTAATTACGGGGAGCCAAGGGGTCCTCTGTCTAGCCATGATGTTGGCTAGCTGGCACAAAGGCCTTGAACCAGGGTGGAACCAGGCTTTACTAATTTGTCAAGAAGACAGCGGCTTGAGGACTGTGAGTGGTGCTATGAGCGGGCCTTGGCAGGAGGCCTGCATTCACCTCTTCATTATGTAGAGAGAAGGATATGCAGAAGGAGCAGTCTGCATAACATGGTTGTGGTTGTATCTGATGCTGCAGGGTCTGTGCCTCGGCTCTGATGTGTAGTCTTTTATGCCCCGGAAGTCACAGCCTCTTATCTCCACCATCCCTGCCCACATGGAGCTCACCTCTCCCTCCTGCCCAGCTCATACATGTGCTTATTTCAGAGCTAGGGCCTGGGAAACATTGTTTCAAAGACTACCATCAGCAGATTGGCTGGACTGATAAGCACTGCTTACAGGCAGTTGAGGGGCAAAGGTAAAGCTCTAGCCAGCACTGTACATATCGATGCATGAAAACGGAGCCAGGTTCAGCCCAAATGGAGAGAGAGCTGCTCCTCCTCAGGGAGGATTGCCCCAGTGGTTCTCTACAGGGTGCGCCTCGCATGACCCACTGACTTCTCAGTGGCACCCATTTCTTAAAAACTCTACTCCTTGCATGGCTACACTGTACTTTGAGCTTCCACCATATGAATCAGTGGGGTACACCCCAAGCCATGTCTACACCATACTGCCCTTGTGAGAAAACTTGTCCCAGATATTGGAAACTGGAGGCTGGTAGCAGGAGTCTAGTAGCACAGGACAATGAAGACATATCTGTTCCCTGTGAGTGGTGGCACAGTGGCCTTATAATTTGTGGGACTGACATAACTCATGCATGCATGGAGATCAGATGACTTCTTCACAAAGTCACTCAGGACCAAAGACCTTTTTCCTGGGAGGTCCCCAAGAAATAGATCTAGGAAGTGTGACAGAAAAATTGACTCTGCTTTCCTGTGTCTTTCACATAAGAGTGGTCAGGTAACTTGTGTGCTTATTCAAAAAAGACCTGGTGGAACTGGTGGACTGAGCCTAGCGAATGCAAAGTCTGCTGTCAGAGGAAATGGAGAGTCACCACTCAAGCTCCAGGTGCACTGTCGCGCTGTCCTGCTGCAGGCAGAAAGAGGTAAATAGGTTGTGTGTGTGTGTGACACCCCCCAGGGAGGAGGCATCAACTCGAAGCAGCTGGTGTCGGAGTGGCGCTCAGTACCCGAACTCCTGTGCAGTGACTCACTTGTGGGAAAATGTCTTGACACGGATAGAAATCATGGTGCCCACACTGTATCTGATCACAGAAATGCTAACGCAGAGCAGCAGGCTGGCTCTCATCTGCCAGGACTGCAGGCTGGGGAATGAAGAGGAGGGTGTGTTTTTAAAGGTCATCTCTACTACTGCTAAGAAAACAGAGTATCATGTTCCATGCATCTGTGCGCTTTCACGTCAAGAATAGGAAATGAGCGCATTTGAAGGAAAAGTGCAAGTTGTTTTCCATGTGTGAATGTGATTTTTTTTTTTTTAAATGTAATATTTTTCTGAAAGAGTTTAGCATCCTGAATACTTGTCCCTTCTATGTAGCCGTTGATAATACTAACACCCATTCTAGTGCATGAGAAGGAGAAAAACTTCAGCACTCAATACTTTATGTGTTAATTATGTGACATAATTTTTTGGAAACACCACACGATTTTAAATATGAATTCTTTTCCTAACTTGCAAATAGAGTTGACAACAGTGAAATATGTCCTGTAAACACACCCGGAAAGAGTTCATTCGGAATGAATGGAAGTTAAATTCACACTAAATCATAGAAGCGGAACAACCTGTGGCGATGAGACTGCGGGTCTGAAGTCATATGGCTCAGCAGCGGTACTGCCTGGGCCAGAGCTCTTGTCACCCGATTCCTGGTCTCTTTCTTTCTAGTCCCGCACAGCTGCCTCCCAGGTTTAATGCTCTATGACTCACAGTCCAAATCTGTGGTGACATGTAATAGTTTACTTTGATTCTAGATCAACAGACCACTTTTAGAAGTGCTTGCACTGCTACATTATTTTTTTGTGTGTTATTAAGTCTCAAGTGGAGTCTTATTTCTAGACCTCCAATGAGAGTCACTGGAGGAGTCATTTATTTGTCATGACACATATATTGATGGCCTGTTGGTGGCAAGTCATCTTCCAGAAGGTGATAGTATATTTAAGATTCCAACAAAATATTTCTTTAAATAGCGTATATTCCTGTAAGAGAGGCATGCTTAGCAGATAAACATGTAAATGTGTAAGTCCAGTTGAATATTATTGAGGAAATGAAAACATGGTAAAAGAGTAAGAGGGATCTTGTTGAAGTGAAGTAATGATTACTATTCTACATGAAGTGATTAGAGAAAGCCTTACGAGGAGCTAAGGTTTGAGCAGGAATGCCTGGGATGTATGCGAGTGAGTTACACAGGTAGCTTGATTTGCAAACTTGATTCTTTCTACAGTTCTAGTCACGAACGCAATCAAACTCAATGGCTAGGTTCCATGTGGACCTGCCAGGGAAACTGAATTCTGTTCTCTTCAAGTTCAGTTTGTGGTAAGAATCCTGAAGAGAGTTGAGTTGTTGAACTGAGATACCACTATATAGGGGAGAGGATGTTTTACACAGAGCAAAATGTGAGATTAAACCCGAGACAGAACATGCCTGGTTTTAGGTATGTAACCCTTAAGGGTCTAGCCAAGTGACCCTAAAAGGGTTGAGGAGAGGTAACATCAGAGAGATGACAGGGACTCTTATCTCTGCACAGGTCGCAGGCTTTTACTTTGCGTGACACAGCATAGGAGGCTTGTGAGGAGACTTAAGCTAAGGCTCAGTTTGGCAGCTTGGTGGAGAACAGACTCTAGGCCACTATGAAGGACCACGCAAAGCAGAGATGAGATCTTGTTCCTCTCATCTAGGCCACTATGAAGGACCACGCAAAGCAGAGATGAGATCTTGTTCCTCTCATTCATTAAGGTATTAGAGATGCTGATGTGGATTGCATTCCGGATCTGTTTTGACTCACAGCAGCTCTGTGAGCAGATTAGATGCAGAACATGAGCGTGGAATGATTGTGAGACTTTTAATCCAAACAGTGAGAAGAACATTTACTGAGATGTGAAGAGATAGCAGGCGAAGCAGTTTCACTTTCATTTTTTGTTATTCTGAGGGAAAGGGAAAAAAATAAAAAGATGACTAGGACTTTGAGTTTGGGTGTATGTGAACTTGCTTAGACTTGCAGACTTAGCTTCAGAGATAGCATCTAGCCTTGATAAAGATTTGGGAATGTGCAGATATACCTTTGAAACTGAGAATGCACCATGGAAAGTGATGAATTTTAAGCCCTCTAGCTAATATTTCATTTCATTTTATTTTTATTATTTTATTTTTTGGATACCAGGAATTGAACTTAGGACTTTGTGCTTCCCAGGCAGGTGCTTAAGCCACTTCTAATTGTGAAGAAAAAAAACAACCACTAAGTTACCAAAAAAATGCATTGGCCTTTTGCTTTATTTTGCCAGGAAATCATACAGCACCTCTCTAAAGCTATGTTTGAGTTAGACAGACAGTTTTCCATTCTTTTTTTTTTTTTTTTAAATAAATTTTGCATTTTACAATGTTTTTTTTTTTTGAGACAGGGTCTTGCTATGCAGTTCAGGCTGGCCTTGAGCTCACTTTTGTAGCCCAGGCTGGTCTCGAACTCACATCGATCCTCCTGCCTCAGCCTCCCGTGTGCTGGGATTACAGGCGTGCACCACCACGCCCGGCATGTATTTATTGTTTAGTCATTAAATGCGCTGGCTACATTGTGATCCAGTTACAGTCATCCGGCTCTGTCCAAGCAGGGGGATTTCTGAGAAACCACTTCTGGCTCGTGTGAAGAGTCTAATGTGAGGCTCAACACTTCTGGCATTCCTCTCTTTTTATTTCTGGGATTTAGAACTTAAAATGGACCCTTATTTTTAATTCTGTGTGGTCATCATTCCAGAAGTTCAAACTATGATGCTTTTAGCCATTTCAGAAGTGTTTTCAGGAATTAATAGGGAGGAAACTAACTTGATACATAAAGGTTTCATTTATCCTCGTAATATATAAATAAAGGTAACTAGGGACAAACCCATAGGGTAGCAATGCTGTGTTTATTAGCTTCTTGAAAAGCAGTTTTGCGGATCCAAGTCGAGGCCTGGATGCTCCGATTACGTTCAGCAGCAGCTCTCGCCGCGAGCCACGTATTTCAAGACCTGCGTCCGTGGACCGAACTAGAAACCTGAGCAGGTATCGGTTCCAGTCCCTGCGTCTGTGTCTGAAGGCCAACAGCTGACCCCTGCTGTTCTCACTCGGTTGGTGTCGAGATGGTAAAGCGATCCCTTCCCCTCCTCAGTGGGTTCTGGGAGGGACAGCAGGCTTTGCCTCAAGTCGCTGGGTGTGGCAGCCACCTGGACTCCTGCTTCAGGACGCTGCGTGTCGCCTGTGTCACACCCGAGTGCGTCAGGTAGCGCATGTCCCTGAGGGAATGGAGGGACAGGAAGAACATCGGGGAAACCAGAGCGTGTCAGAGGCAAGGTATCTTCTGATGCTGCAAGATATCAGAGGAAGAACATCCAGAGCCTGGTTTCAGCTCTTCGCATTCTCAAACATCAGACCGGTACAGAGAAGTGAAGTGACCGTTACGACGCTGTACAAAGCGGAGAATGCGCATCCCTCGTGCCCCAGAGCAGAAAGCACGCGTGTGTTTTGCACACGCTTATTCATGTCCACACTGACACTCGGCAAAAGATCATCTGTAGCCCCGACCGGCGAACTCCTCCTCTACCCGAGATGAGGTCTTCGGTCCTTCTGCAAGGCCAGGCTTTCTCTTAACCTGACTCCTTAGCCCTGGGCATGGAAGCGCCAGGACGACGCCTCAGCCCTGTGCACACCTGGAACGCCCCGCAGTACTCTTTGCCGGCTGCCTCCGGAAACCTTCCAGCTTGCCCTCCAGATCTCACAGGCCGCCCCTGCCTCCCCGGGGAGGGCAGCCCTTTTCCCTAGGCCGCGAGTCCGTCATTCCCCGGTTTCCCACGGAATCAGACCCTGATGCTTGGTGAAGATTCTGAGCGGAAGATTGGTGCACATGAGTCAAACGAGGAAAAACCAAGCCCTAAGCTTTTTTTTAAAACACAAGATCAGTACCCAGAGTCATCAGGACTGGCAAACTGTGGGGTATTTTGGCATTTTACACTCCCACTTTCTGTTCTAACGAAAACCAGAGTTAAGCTTGGGCTGGAGTCCAAGTCCTATAGTCGTAGTGTTCTGAAAGGCAGAGACGCGAGGACGCAAACTGGAGCCCACCATGGGCACTTAAGCTACTTAATGAGGACTCTTCTCAAAAGAAATATAATAATAATAATAATAATAATAATAATAATAATAATAATGATAAATATTCTAAAACTGAACTGGAAAATTCAGCTGAGAACAAAGGCCCTGGGTTCAATTCTCATTAACAAAAAATAAATAAAAAATTAAATAAAAGAACAATAGAAAAGAAAAAGCATAATGAAACTACATATTTATATTTTCCAAAGTTTAAACTATGAATGCAAAGAACAGTAGGGCCACATTGTGTGGAACTATCTTTCTGGCTACTGTGTGTATAACTCTTCTTCTGCCTGTGCACCAAGACCTTTATTTTGTCCTGACAATAGAGAGATGAGGGCCAGGGAGAAAGCTGAATGGCATAAGCAGCCTGGCACAAGTGCAGGGTCCCAAGTTCCATGCTGGGTACCCCCTCCAAAAACAACAGGAAGATGAGGGCTTTTTTTTGTTGTTGTTGTTGTTTGTTTGTTTTGTTTTTCACAGAACAGGGGATCGAACTCAGGACCTTGCACTTGCCAGGCAGGTACTTGTGCCCCTTAGCCATCTCCCGGGCCCTTGGATGAAGTTTTAATAAAGAAAAGACTTGAAGGATGAGGTAGTACTACAGAAATTAATATGCAAAACACCCAAATTCTTTTTTTTTTTTTAAGTTTTAAAAAAATTATTAATGTATTTGGTACACGACCTCACTACACAGCTTGGTCTCATAGTGATCCTCCCATCTCAGCCTCCCCAGGACTGGGATTCCAGGCTTGCACCACCACACCTGAAAACACCCAAGTTCTAATACCTCGGCCTCTCTCCCTACACATGTGACATTGCAAACGCCCTGGTGTCTACTTGTGCGTCAATCTCTCGGTTGTAACTCAAGGGGCTGAGGTAGCTTGTTTCTTGTGCCTCTTTCAGGAAGCCTGGTGTTCTACATTGGGTCCAGGAATAGTTTGCTCCTGCTGACGTCCAGCCTGACCTTCAGCTCAGGTCTGAGCTGCTCCCCTGCTGTGATCACCAGAACCTCGTTATTCACATGTTTTTGATTATAGGCATTCCATAGGGCTGTTCAATGTTGGTGAAAATGGGGACCTAAACAGTCTATCGGGTGTGCGTGTGCTGTATCCTGCACTAGCAGGAGTCTCGTGGAAGTGTGAACGGGTTCGTGTAGTGCTCACCACGCGAGAAAGCCTCGGCACGGGGGCTATGTCGGGAAAACAGTCGGATCCTTGTGAGTTAAAAATGGTGATGTGGTAAGAGCTCAGCTCAATGAGCCTGGAGCTCACGTGTGAGCACCAGGTCTCCAAGGAACGACCTGGAGAGCTGTGTTTTTCTCTTGTGCGCTTTCAGCCTCCTGGGATGGACCGTTCACCTCAAAGCTAGAGCACAAGGCCTGCTTGTCACCCCCATCTAGGTTGTTCTGACCTGTGCAGTTATATTTATGCTAATGCATATTTTGTTATTCTTTTTTCCATGCTTATGCCACAAAGAGAAATGTTTGCTTTAGAAGAGAGCCCCTGAAACTTCCAGTTTCTCCTTAGAGAAAGTAAAAACACTGACCTCACATAAACTCACATTAGAAAATGTGACCATAAGGCAGTTCCCAAACCACCTTCTCCCCTGAGCGTTACCTCTCCACAGCACGGTTTCCAACCTCCCCCTTCTACAACCCGGGACTCTTGCCCTGCTGGGCCGGGTCCTGTGATGTGGCCATTCTTGCAGCACACAGGAAGCCCCCGTACTCACCCTGAGGTCTGGACAGAGCTGATCTCTGTGGGGCCTGAGGACTTTTCACTTCTCTAGATCCTACCTTTCTGGGCTAAGGCAGGAAGAAGTGTCTTTGCTTTTTGACATGGTTGGAATTATAAGAGAGAAAACACATTGGCTTCCATTCTTTCCTTAGGTGGTCCAGGGGTCTCCAAAGCACTCTCTTCTTCCACTGTTTGTCTCCACCCTACTACCAGGAGCAGATCTTCCATCATTCAGATCAGGGGGTGGAAACCGTCTGCACTGGGCACTCTGGATTCAGAGCAGTTCAGCGAAACCTCCAATCACTGCGCACCCATCTCTGCTGCACTGTGATGTCAGTGTCCTGGCAGGTTTCTCATTCACATGGTGTTGGGTCACCCGGATGCATAACAGATCATGGAGAAAGCACCAAAGGGGGTGGCCTGAGGACCTGGTTTTTGTTGTTGCTTTGGTACTGGGAATTGAACTCAGGACCTGACGCTCACCAGGCAGGCACTGTATCGCTGCGCTATATCCGCAGCCCTAAACCTGGTTTTGAATCCTGACTCTCAGATTACTCTATTCTTTGAGCCAGGCCAGGCCATTTTCTCTACATATTAAAATGATATTCCTATGACTTGTCTCTGCAGAAGGACAGAGACTATGCAGTAACTTAGGCTTTGAGACTGAGGCTTCTCTTCTTGTGTGTTTGCTTCTCCCTCTCCTTGATAGAATTCCGCAGCGTTCACACCAACCGTGGGCTTGTCTGTGCCCATTGCTGTCATTATTCAAAAATGTAAAGAAATAGCATTGTGTAGGAAGAGTGCTAGGCAAAAAGTCAGAGGAGCTTTGAAAACCTCCCCTCGCAGCAGTGATTTGGGTTTGGCCGATCCCTTACCCGCACCTAACAGCTAGTTCACCTCTTACGCGACTCTGCGCTAGATTATTTCTAAAGCATTTCTCAACTCTGGCGAATTCTTCAGCATAGGCTTCTTAACTTATGGGATCACTCTGTTGCATAAAACTTTCATAGGAAAGTACTTTTGATAAACGAGATTCAGCTTTATTTATTTATTCTACAGATAGGCATTGAGCGCCAAATGTTAGAAGAGGAAGAAATTGCAAAGAGGAAACAGGGAGCAAAGACATGGCACCTGGAAACTGTGGCATCTGATCAGAGCTGAGAGGCGCAGAGAGCTCTGTTGTATCTGCTGTGGCAGCTAAGATTGAGGATCTGGAGGAATCTCCATAGTACATACCTATGGAAAACACAGGCTTGTGCACAAACACACGTATTTATTTTCAGTGTCCCTGACCACCTGTTGCTCCTTTTCCTGTAGACACCAGAGAGATAAACCTCTATGAATGAGTGGATTCATAATATGTGAAGTAGCTCTCTAAAAACATAATACAAAGGAAAACCAAGTATCTTTGGGTTGTGTGACTGCCAGAATGAGTTGGGTAGTTTGTCTCCTCTGTTGACTGGGACTTCCTGCCAGACAGCATGCAACACACTTTGCCTTAGATTTCCACGGAGTTGAGTTCCACTATGCAGTGTTTGGGACGCAGGAATTGATGCTGATGGCACTGGGTTGCTGCTTGTTTTTGTGGGTCCTAAGGAGGATGGAAGAATTACTAGCAGTTATCATTTTTCTTTTTGTAAGCAACCAGTAATAAAATAAAACTTTAGTGAAAGAATCGACAGCCTGGATTTGTAATCTGCCTGACTTGATAATTGAAAGAACTTATGCCTGTGTCAGCCCGACAGATGGATCTTCTCCTGAAATGTATCGTGCAACACTTCTGAATGGCGATCAAGCATCTTTTTCTTTCCCCCTTCCTGTCTGTTGAGGTGTGGGGGACAGCAAAATGTATCAGATAAAATAAAATCCTCCAGCCAGCCTCACTTGATGTTTGTTTTAATTTCAGACCTTCATGAAAGGAGAGAAAAAGATAAAACAATGTTTCAGAAGGAGGAGTTGAAAACAAATGGTCTATCATCACAAAGTTAGCAGTTCCTCTCCAGGGAACTTGTGCTTGTGTGTATGCATGCAAGCATATTTGTGTTCATGAAGTACAGCAGTACTGTGCACAACAGACTGCAGTGGTGAGGGGATATGGAGTATGTATGGCATCAGATTTGTCCCTCACTGCCCCCTGTGCCCAGTTTCCACTAATTTTCCATGTAGGAACCACCATTCCCTGTTGTACATCTTTCTAATTCTTTCCCATTGTGTTCACCTGAACGTATACCAGTAGATGCCATGTGCTCTACTAAATATTTACCTAAATATAATATCATATATAGCATCTTCATATTATGTTTTCCATAATTTACTTTTTCCCCATCTTTTCATGTCAGTAAGAAGAGATCTGCAATATATTTAGCGTCCTATTGACAGGCTTTGGCTATTCTCTCTTACAAGAAATATTAAGATGAATTCGTTGCTTGTCAGTCTTCATGTACATGTGAGCTTGCAATGGAAACTTTGCCATCCCCTTTGTGGGAATCCTCATATTGCTTCACATTAGTGACTTGGCCTTCTGGTTAGCTGCCTGAGGATGGGTTGTTTAGACCAAAGCCGACACTTGTTTAGACGGATACTGGTGGCCGGGACAGTAAATGTTGGGGAGGACATTTTTCATGGCACTGTGGGTTGGAGACAGCCGTTCACCGTGGTGGAGGGCTAGGGTATTCTTCTAATAGTTTTGCTTATTTCACACGGCCACTACTGTGCACTGAGGTAGAGCCAGGTGTTTAACTCACTATAAATATCTACCATAAAAAGTACTTAATTCAATAAAAATAGCTATCTTAATGAAAACCATAAATGCAACAATTACTAAAAATATATTAGCTTATTCTTTATTAAAACCCGTCTCTTACACAATCAGGCTTAAATATATATACAGTTGAATTTTGAGTATTGATTATATATTAGGAAAGTCCAGCAAGCCAAGCGCACCCCCAGCCTCCCTTTGTCCCTCTCTGTCATTCACAGAGTTTGACCTAGAATGTCATTCCTGATGCCTAGAAATCTGACAATTTGTGTTCATGAGAGAACAGAGCTAATCGGAGTCGCTTTTACGAGTTATAGACTGCAGAAGAGTATGTGCACGGCTGTTTACCAGAAGCACAGATAGCAATGTGTTGTCCTTTGCAAGCAGACCCAAACCTTCAACCTCCCCTATTTTATCTTGTTTTCGGTTCCTACTGTTAAGAGGCATAGTAAATTTTTAAAACCATAGCAAACCATTGTGACCCAGACTCCTGTTTTTCTGTCTTCTGTGAGGGCAAAGCTGCTGTTCCTTGGGTCTGCTTTCATTAGGTCCTTTGGAGTTACAGGAAGCCAGCATGTGCTTAAAGTTACCTCTGATGACTTTGGAGGTTGAAAGTTTATGGTAAGTAAACAAAGAAAACAAAGAAGTACAGGAGCCTAACCTCCTGAAAACTTGAATTCCCATAAAGACACAACAGTAGCAAAATTTGTAATCTAGCTTGAAGTCAAGTAAACTCCTAGAGAGCCCCTGGCCAGTGGTCTACGTTATACAAAGACTTAGCTTCTCTCCTTTTTTCTTTTGTTTGCTACGGCTGGTCTTTCCATTGACTCTTTTTATGCTTTTCGACATCGTGTGTTGATTACACATTGTCCTCTGCTGCTACAGAGCTTCTTCATACCCCTGCTTGGCTCCATATTTTAACCTTTTCTCCAGCACCAACTGTTTTTTTCCCTTTATGCTGCACTCAAATGCCCTGGGCAGTACAACCTTTCTTTTGGCTGGTTTTTCTCCAATATAAATTGGTAAGAAATCCTTCCTTCAACACAACTCATGGGTATCTGGTCTGGTTTTGGTTAAAACTCAGTTCAGTTAGTTGTGGCCGGAGTTCGGTGTTACCTGGTATTCAGCTGCGGCAATTTATTTATTAAAGCAAACAAACAACTTTCTGAGGCCCTTTGCTTAAATAGAGCTGCGGGTATGGGAGAGCCTCAACATTTCATACATTCTTCTATTGGAGGTTTTTTTTTTTTAAACTCTGTTAATGGGGAATTTTGAAGATGTCACATTCAAGTCAACAGGCTCTAAATCCCTTCTGAGGACCTAGCCTCCATTTCTGACATGATTCTAAGCATCAGTAGAACCTTCTGGAAGTTGCCTTCTTATTTTGAGGCTTCAATTTTTCCATCTCAGGACATTTTCTACAAACAAAGAAGAGCACAATTTAACAAGAGAGAGCATCTAAATGAAGTGGACCTGGTCTTGTTTCTCAGAAGAAGGGAAGCCTGGCAGCCACAGAAGACCCAGGCGGAAGTGAGACTAGGGTGGGCAAGGCTAGCTTTCTCTCGTGCTCAGGAAAGGACCAAAGGGCATTGACAGGGAAGCAGAGAAGGGCCATTGGGCTGAGACTGACTTAGCGTAACTGATCACTGTGTTAGCCTTCTTAAAGGGATGTGTGGCTAAGAGGGCTTGGGAGACAAGGGAAAAAATCTGAGTGGGCTCCTTTGTGGCATGTGGTATGTGGTACGTGGCTGCGCAGAGAGCTCATAGTGCAGTTCAGAGACTCAGTTTGCACTCTAACGATTATATTTCTTGGCTTTCTCAAGGATCTGTGCAACCCCCAAGCTGCAAGGGAAAAATAAAGAGGATGTTGCAAGCGAAGGCAAGTTAAAGGTTAGCAGGAAAGCTGTGTGGAAGAAAACCAAGGGAGCAAGTTCAAGCGGGTTTTAATTGTTGTGACCCAAAGGGACACAAAAATACTCCTTCTTTTCCCTGTTCCTATGCAGAAGCCAATGCAAAGTAGAGGAGTGACACAGACAGGAATCAAAATCTCGGCCCCATGACTAACAAAAGTACATTGGGTTTTTTCTGCCTTTTGCTTTGGGCTAAGGGAAATGACTATTGCTTTGTTCTCCAGATGGTAGAAGGGGCTGCCTGCCTGAAGTTCTTTTTGTGGTAAAGGAATTTAAAGAACCAATAGAATAATTCCTATTTCATCTTAAAATAATGAAAAGTGACTTGTTATTTGATGAATTCAAGAGGAACATTGCTAGAAACATTCAAGCTTTTGCAGATGTAGACCAGGCTGTTCCCCATGACATGTGGACGATCTTCTTCCACAAAAAGATGGTGTGGGTGAGGCATTTGACCATGAGGCCCTTGGGCTTGGAAAGAAAGGGATTTGGGCAAGTATTTTTCCTTTGGAGCTTATGTATGAGGAAGGAAGGTTTTGTAGTGAATTAATAGGAATTTCCGTTTGATACAAATATGGATTAACAAGCTTTAATTTTACATCCTCAGTAACTTCACTAGCTAATGTCTTTGATGAGGAAAAATTAGAAAATTATACAATTATGTTTCTTTTCAATCTTCCTGTGTGTGATTACAAGACAATATAAAAGGGCCTACATTTTGATTGCTTTTCCTAGTAAGTATGTTAGAATTTCTCAGGTGATTTAGAATGTCATGTATCTTCAGTTTCTTGTCTGTTGAGGTGTGGGGGTGAGGTGTTGAGGTCTGTTGAGGTGAGGTGTGTGTGAAATAGAGTCCATGAACAAGTTATCCGTGTTAAGGGTGAGTTCATAGCTAAATAAACATTTTTTTTTTCTGAAATGTGAAGACTATATTATCTACTCACTCTGAATCATTTTCATATTAGCTTCACTTCCTGTTTCTTCTAATGTCACCAAATAATTGCTATTTCATTTTAAAATCTATATTAGAAGCTACTTAAGTTCCATAAGGAATCATCAAGTCTTGGCTACATCATAAGACATATATCTAAACATGCTGTTTGTGTTCTCTTTTGCCTGCCCAGCCCCAATATTCAGGCCAAGAAATCATGTTTTCTCATTCCATGAATTAGACCAAAACTGCAGCCAATCATTTGAAAACCTGATGATACTACATGCTTTCGTTGTGTCTGAAATATTCCCCTGGGAATATCATTTGACAGCAGCATTTATAAAATGCCCATACATTTGGAGCAAGATTTAGAAGAGGGAAAGAAAGGAGACCTACAAACAAACATACCATCATCACCAGATGAGTTTGCACTATCTTTATGAAAACAAGAAAACAGATAAATGGAAAGAATTAAGAAAACTTAAAAACAAGATCCAAATGAGTGTGAATTATTCTAGTGCAAACTGAGTTATATAAAAGTATAGAGGATTACAAGTTAGCAAATTTGAAGTTCATCATTTACTTTATTTTTTTCTTTTTCGTACTCAGAGTGACATACAGTTCAGTGAGGAAAATTTCCTACTTGAACTGAATCTTTCAGAAAAGTTAGCCTGACTCTTCACACTTCTGTGGATTGAAGCTGTAAAGCTTTTCAAGTCCTTGTTACACTCTTTCCATCATCCATAAGGCTTGTTGTACAACCTTGTACAAGTTAGTCCTATGGCACCTCAATTTCTGCATCTCTAAAATGGGAATGGTCCCAAGTCCTATCCCAGAGGAGAAGAGAGATACCCATAAGAGTAGGAATAAGCACCTGCCTCGTAAGAGAGAGACAGGGAGTTGCGCATGTGAGTGTTTAATGTGTTCCACATATATATACCAACTGCCCATTATGACTGTAATCATTATGTACAGCATACATGTACTAATGAAAACTATATTTGCAGCTTCCAGACACACACACACACACACACAGACACACACACACACACACGTATTATATATACATTAGTATATTACTTCTGTACTATGCAGCATCTCTTTCAGCACAATTGTGACTGAAGTGCATCCTGTAATTGATGTAAGAGATCATGTGGCATGAGCTGGTGCCAGTTGTTTCCTTTTTTCTGTGATTTAAAAAAAAAAAAGATGAGACTTTTTTCATTAAAGACGTCCCAATATGTCGAAACTTTCTAAACTAGCCCCTGTCACATAGTAGGTCTTACAAGTGTTGCAGTTGTCATCATTGTGTGAATGCCATGCTTGTAGTCTATAATGCATTGGCCCTTGTTGACTTCTGCCCTACAAAATAATTTTGCTTGAGATTCTTGATCTTTTGAGAAAAGGGAGAGGAGGAGATTTGTCACAGATTGCACAACTGAGAGAGCAACATCGCCGCCTCCAGTGACTCACTTTGTGCTTCTGTTCTCACATTTCTGTGTGAGTCCACTGAGGTTTGGGTCCGAGGAATCGCACAATACCTCAGGAACATGGGTTTCATTATCTTACACAACCAGAAGGTAAGAAAGTGTAAAGACATAAGCCATGACCCAGCAAATAGATGTGTAGAGTAAAACTAGAAAAGGGTGTAGATGGAAGCAGCTAGCTTGTTTGCTAAGAAGGTGATACAAGTCTTCTCTGAAGATTTACCTTAGAAATGACTCCTCAGTATCAAAGTGAGGATCTGTACTTTCAGAGCTGTGTGTGTTCCCCTGAAAGGGCCCCCCTGAGTCTTGGAAAGAACTGGAATGCATCAGGGTAAGCTGAAGGAATAGATACTTCAGTCTTCAGTAAAATACGATGGCAGCCGTGATTTGGGAATTCAGAAAAGAGATGTCAAATTTTTGTCTAACATCTATTTTTGTAATTATATATTCTGTCTTAGTTACTTTTCTCTCATTGTTGGGACAAATACCCAACACCCAAAATGAAGGAAGGAGCGGTTTATTTAGCTCACAGTTACTGTGGGTTTTAGTCTACATTCAGCCAGTTCCAAGGCTGATTTGCACATGCCAGAGAGAGGCAGTTCATGGTGGTGGAACAGCAACAGTGGCAATAGAGGCAATGGAATAATCAGAGGAGCAGAGAGCAACAACGTAGTCTGTCTCTCTGTCTCTCTTTGCATTACATCAGGCTCTCGGCCTCAGCCTATCCACCTGAGGCTACAGGTATAATTCCCAGCAGTACTCAGACCTAATCCCAGTGTCTCATGAGTCAAGTCTCAAGCTCTCAATGTCCCTGCCCCATGATCACATGAGGCTTTGGGGGGACAAGTAGACATTAAACCATAATATATACCACAAGTTATACCTTCTTTAGGAGCTTTAGAAAAATTCATGCATCTAAGAGAAAACTGTGTGATCACACAGGGTGTTTTGTTCTCCCGATTTCTCCTTCTGTTCTCCTTTGTCCTTTAGTGTACACACTAAAGGACAAAAGACAAAATGCTTTCCCTTCAGATTTCTAATGTCATGCAGGTCTGGGAATGTTTACTTGAGTCATGTACCTGTTCCTAGGTGTTCATTCTGGAGAACTGTTAAGGCTTAAAATATTCCACATGGAAATTTTGTAGTATTACTGGTCCTCCAGAGGCAACTCTTCATGCTTTATGGAATTGCTCCATGAGCTAAATTGTGAATGATTCTTTTCCACTTCTGAAGGTCTTCAGTATTTCCTCTGTTGACATGAGCAGTGTAGAAAAACTAATCCTTTCTTGAGGTAGCCCATCAAATAATGACTCATACGGAGTGAGGAGTTTGTTTATTCATCTTTTTATGTAACATCAACACATGCTTAATCTGATCATATAAAAACAGCAGTGATCTGAGAAGCGGTCTCAGCTCCCATACTTGTTGCTTGCTTAGCTCATATCATAATACTATGCCTGACTTAACAGAGAAGAGCCCACATTAGACTTCACTGACAATCCTGGTTATGGAGAGGACCTGGCCTGAAGATGTTAAATGTCTGATTCTTTACTTGAGTTAATTGCTTATTTGTAAAATGTTGTTGGTAAAGTGATTTTTAGCTCTGTGATTTGTGGTATCAGTTTACCCACAGAAGAGCTTTATATAAATTGATCATTTGTAGAACATGATTCAAGTTAGCTTAGAATTCTACATAATACCTATTAAATTTCAGCAAGCATCAATTTAAGCATATTTTAGTTACCTGGCTCCCCAGAATTGCAAATAAGTAAGACCGCTGCCTAAGAACTGAGAGGTTAAACAAAGTCAAAGGACAGTTTGAAAACTTTTTTTAAGTAACTTTTTTGAGATGTGATTCATTTACCTTTTAGTTTACCCAATTCACTAAAAGAAGTGATCAATAAATACATTGTCATCAAGAGTTTCTGGGTGCCAGGGATATAAATTGGCAACATTTTTAGGAAACCTTAATATATCACAAAGAATACATTAACTCCTTCCCTGGTGGTGTTGCAGATCAAAATTCAGGGCCAACCGAGGTTGCTCTGGAAATGTGTGAAAGGAAAAGGCATATCTAGTTTTGTGAGAGCTGGAACAGTTACTAAGAGTTGTTCATCTCTAAACAGGTTGGTTAAGGAAATGAATACATGCTTGAAAGCTTCATGTCACAAAGAAAATCAGTGAGAGTTTTCCTGTAAGAACAAAGTACAGGCTAAGGTTCAGACATGAGATGCAGATAATGCATAGCATCTTAGCCTTATAAATGGATATGGCACAGTGCAGAAGGCACAACTACCACAAGCCTCCAGGGCGCAGAGTCTGCCCAAGTGTGCCTGGGTGTGTCTTGCTGTGATGTCACAAAGCAGCATGAGGCAGGCAGAGGCTATGGCGTTGGCTGTAGGTAACAGTGAGTGAGTTCTTAGTAGCCTAGGCAGAAGAGACTGCAACTGGAAGAGCATGATGTGTGTGAAGGAGTGTGTTGTCTTAGCCAGGTAGGGAAGCCAAAGTCCCTGGAGAATGGAGTGAGTATGCTGCAGGAAGACGAGAGCTAGGAGGATGCGTTGGGCATGGAGGGACGGGAGATGTGCAGTGAGTTGGTGGCAAGGCAGTGATTTTGTGTGTTGTGCACCTTGTTCTGCAGGCGTCTGGGGGAAGTAGGCTGGAAGAAGACAGGAGCGTTGAAGGTTTGTGAGAACTGGTTGGGCGTGTGGCTTTAGGAAGCCAACTCGATGGATTTGAGATGGAGAAACCCTGGAGCACTCCAGAAAGCTATATTTGCGTGGATCTGTATTGGACAGGGTAGTGCTTATTCAATTAGGATTTCGTGAGAAATTCTCCAGATTTTTGCAGCCATTTCTAATATGAAGATATTATAATTTTAAAGATATAAATTGATTACCAGTGTTTACTGAAAACTTGCGGTCCTATCTAATGTGAACTCATTCCATTCCCACAATCACCCTTTGAGGTAGGCTCTTGCGTCCCAACACTGTACGGATAGAGAGGTTAAGGCCCAGAGAGGTAGAGCTGACTGAGGTAGGAGGTATACAGATCTGGTCTTTGGGCCACACTGGTGTAGCTCTGAAGCTCAAATATATATTAACAATTCAAGGCATAATTGTAAATATTGACAGTGTGTTAGTGAGGAGAGATATGGAAGAGGGATGTGGAACAGCCTGGTTTTTTTTTTTTTTTTTTTTTTTTTTTTTTTTTTTTTTTTAGCAGTTCTCTGTGAGTATTTCGTAGAGTCATGCAATCGTTTTCTGAGTCTACTGTTAACACTCGGAGAAGTCTCATCCCTTGTACACCCTCGCTCTCACTCCAACCTTCAGCAACTCTGACTTGGGCGTAGGGCAGTTTTGAGATGAGTGTCTTCCACTGATGTTGATTTGCTTTTGAGTAACAGCAATTAACTCAGCTAATCTGAGTAATTCAGGAATGTACCCTAGTGTACTTGAAGTTTTAACTTGTAACTTCCACATGAGTGCAGTTTTCTTTGTCATTTTGGGCAAAGAAGAATAAAATTCACAGGCCCTGTGCCAGTGAGTCATTGGTGATCGGGACATGAGTGAGTTCCAGACCCGCACCGTGAGTTCTTTATCTTGTAAGGCGGGCATTGCAATTTTCTTTTTCCGACAGGCTCTCATTATGTAGTTTACACTGGCCTTGAGCTCACCAGTATAAAGTCCAGACTGGCCTCAAACTCATGGCAGTCCTCCTGCGTCATCCTCCTGAGTTCTGAGAATTCAGGTGTGCAACCCTCTGCCTGGGTTATACTTTGAACAGTAGAGCAGAAAATAGCCCTTGGTGTCCTGGTCCATGTGTTGAAAAGTTTCTGCTCATCTTCTTTCTGCTGGAAGTGACTGATTTTTAATTTACTAGATAGACAGTAGACTCTTGGAATGCGCAGCGTTTCCACAATCCACATCAATTTAAAAGAAAATAGAGCCATTGAGACAGCTCAGTGGACTGCACACTTGCTCAAGCAAGCACAGAGACGGAGGTTCGATCCAGGCACTGCAGGCCTCACTGGCCCCACCCATGGGTGCCCTGAGCTGGTCTCAGAGTTGGGACGTGGTGGGGTACACCTGTACTCCCAGCGCTAGGGAGCCTGAGAACAGCAGGATCACTATGAATTGGGACTGAGGAGTGAGACCCTGTTCCAAATACATGAAAAATAAATAAATAAAATAAAATAAAGCCCACTCCCCAGCCAGGATGGAGTCAACCTTGTTATATGCACAAGAGCAGAGGTGTGACGTGTCTTGAAGGATACTGGGTCTCTGTCACAGAGCTTCAGGGAGGTCACTGTGGTGCTGGGATTGCTACGCCTACTTTGTAGCATGTATATCTGAAACATCTTAAATTAAAAATTGCAAACGCAACAGCCGCAATTCCTAGTATTTCTTTCTCATTCTCAGCCCCAAGTTAAAAATAAAACCCGCCTGCCTCATTTTCCTGTGTGCTAGTTAGTAGGATTAGCTGGAGTTCTCAACAGGAAAGCAATAGATATAGTAGACGCCATTGTATGGTGGGTGAAAGCCCGGTAGAGATAATTATACAGTAACTCCCACTATATTACCCTTCAAAGAAACTGAGCCTAATATTCTCCTCCTAAGCAATTTAACCAGCTCTTTAAAAAAAGTATAAGATATTATTTAGAGAACGAAATAGCTACTGTATATAATCAGGGGAGAGAATTATAGGAAATT
This sequence comes from Myocastor coypus, assembly GCA_004027025.1. NCBI lineage: Eukaryota > Metazoa > Chordata > Mammalia > Rodentia > Myocastoridae > Myocastor > Myocastor coypus. Next base: position 45,473 of record PVJA010011410.1, read on the forward strand.
ATTACACTCATTTGATAAGTGAATAAAGAGGTATGCTCAACGCTTTGTATTGTACCTCCTAAGTAATTGTTCCATTGTGCTAACTGTCCTTTTAAAGGAAAAGAGATAAAGAACTGTAAAAAAGAAAAAAAAGTCATTGTACTTGGCTCAGTACGGTTTTTCCCTCTGGGCACAGATTAATTCTAATTTCATGCTCTATGAAAATCAAGCACACTTTGGCCTTCAGTTGTTTAACAGTGGTGATTTCTTTGCTTTTCCAAAGGTAATACCCATGGGTAAACAGAGCCACCAGTATGTAAAACAAAGCAACAAGAATGCGTTTTAGGATCTGTCACATGATTGTGATCAGAGATGTTATTGATTTGTGTTTATTGTACGTGTACCCCAGTATTTCAGTAAGATAGGACTATACATAGAACTTTCTACTATAGGTCTAAGATCACCGAAAAAAGAGAAGCCAAGATCTGTTATATTGTTTTCATACTTCAAAAATGGGATAGCAGTAGTCTGGGACTGGATTTCTCTTTGCTTTATTTTAAAGAAAGTAAACAGCTCAGTGTCTGACCTTTGAATCTTAAGAGAGTGGGTACTTTACTTAGTTTGTAATTCTTACATCTTACTAGGAATGATAAGAAAGTTGAGCTAATTACTCTAAAGGGAAGCCCAGTAGCATAAAAGCTAAGAGCAGCTCTGCGTGCCCCACTGCCCTGGGTGAAATGCACAGTCTTCTCCCAGCTAGCCGTGCAAAGTCCAGCAAGCATCTTAAACTTCCTATGCTTCTGTCATCAGAATTCAGATAGAGTGCGGAGCCTACCTCCTCTAGCTGTGAGGGTCCCAAGATCAGGGAACAGTGTATCTCTTGTGTGTTTACATGACAACCATTTTAGATCCCCTATCTCTTCTCATGTTTAACATTTCTGACTAATTAGTACTGTGAGTTAGGCAGCAGTCACGGTGTGTTTGTCATTGTCGTGATGTGTTCAGAATACGTGGTGGCTTTTGAGAATTGGTGGCACGGAAGGAAATCCTGGTGGTAATAACCAGCCCCAGCTTTGACATTGTTCTTGCCAGCTCAGAGTACAGAACCTTGGGGTAGAATGGAGAGCTGTCATGATTTTCTACTGAAAGTTGACCCACAGAGCTGAATTTCAAGTGGAAAAAAATGGTAGGAATGTTTCAGATTGCCTCACTTAATGTATTTCCTTTTATATCTACACAGGGGTGATGTATCACTTAATAAAAAGACTACATATAAATAATTTAAGTCATTTCTTTCAACACTATATAAGAGCAATTTTAATTAAAAAGCACTATGTGTAATTTAAATTGCAATAATTTATGCTTCCAGTGGTATAATAGCTGATGGTACATCTTATAATCTGTGGCATCTCTGATTTGATGAGATCTTGTATTAAATACTCAGAATATGTTAGGCTTCTCACTAGCATTTGGATAGAGATAAATGTTTCTCAGAGCTAAGAGACCCTGTGGCCTTTGAATCTGGGTACACTAAGAGGATATTTTAGATTTACCAAAGTCTGAAGAACTTGGCTCAGCAACTATATCCCTGTGATGGTACCTCATGCCTGCTAGTTTCATATACCTTCCCTTCGTCTCTGGATTATGTAGATTGAATTGAATGATAAGAGGAAAAGTTTCTTGTAAGCCAGGTAGTACAAATATAATACTTCAGGGCTATCAGCAGACAGAGTCCCAGAAATACTGTAGTTATGAATATTCTGCAACCCTCAGTACTTAGAGGAGTTTATGCTTGATAGCATACGTTTAGAAGGGGTTTCTGTAAGTTAATAGAAGCACCATCTTAAATACTGCTTATCTCCAGCTCTGAGGAAAGGAATGCTAAATATTTGCCATGGCCTAGACAATACTTAGTGCTTTTGCTCAGAGTTTATTAGCCAGCACATGGCTTCCCCTAGTCACAAGGATGCCAGGAAGCAGAGCCTGGAGTTGCTAGGAGAGCAGCCTCAGAGATGACCATCGAGTTGCAGTAATGCTCGTAATCTTCATGATCATGGTACACTTCCTGTGTATTAGGCAGTACGGTGCGCTGTGATTTGCATCACCAGCAGTGTAGTTAGTCCTTAGCAAGCTATTGTGATGATCTGCACTATACCAATGGTGAAATATGGCCTGAAGAGATAGACTGACCTGCATAAGGTAGAACAGGTATTTTGTGTCTTTTTTTTTTTTTTTTTTTTGTTAATCTGTGGCCCAAACTCTAATGGATTGGAGTGATTTTAAGTATTAGGAGATTGAACCCAATACTGGAGACAGAGCCTGAATGCCTCAGGCAGTGCTCTCCCACCCAGGTATAATCTCCACACCCTGTAGTGTACTTTTAAAACTATGAAAGGAAGAAACAAATACGCTTGAGAATTCTGTTGTGGAAAAATAAGAGAAGCAGTGAGGCGATGCCTTAGACCTCCTAGAGCTCTATCTGGATCAGCCTAACATGACTTGGAGAAAAATGGCTGCCGTTCAGTCCTCTCCCAAGCGTAGGGCCTCTCGTGGCCAGGAGCACCTTGCCTGGCCTCTGAGTAGGCAGCCTTGTCCCAGTGAGCAGGGCTGGCAGGGTATGCATCGATATTCGCTTTAACTCAAACTTTACAGTTTGGAAAATGTCTAACGTCCATGAAAGTAGAAGAGTATAGTGACTACTGTTATTAGTAATAATCAATACACAATTAGACTTTGCAAACATACTGCCTTGTTTGATTTCATTTTGCAGATTAATCTTTCTTTTCTGGTCAAGCGAAGCTTTGCTCACAGGCTGTGTTGCTTCTGGCTGGGCTATGCAGATGGACCAAACAGCAGGCTGGTGGTCAGGTGATGACATTCTGTGGAGCAGATTTAGAAAGGGCAAAGGACACATGTGGAAGACAGGATTGAAGAGTGCCTGCTGAGCTGAGAGAAGGGCGACACTAATAAACAGTTGAGGTGTATTTTCTGCTGGAGGTTAAGTGATTCAGTCCTTCATGGGGGAAGACAAAGGAATTTGTTCTTAATGTATATCAAAATTATGACCAGTTTTCCCAGCTCAAACAGCAGTCGTGTCTGCTCCTGAGGTAGTTAAGAAAGAGGCAGCTGAGCGCTGCTGTGGATGGTTCAGGAGGGGTCACTCCCAAGGCCTTCCTGCCAGGAAGAGAAGAGTTGATCTGGAAAGAAAACCAGGCCTCTAGCCCCTGAAGTCCCCTCCTGCGGTTTGTACAGACACTGGGTCACTCACCCTCTCTGACTCTTTTTAACAGTCACATATAGCAACCGTCTGGGACCCTCACAAATCTATTATAGCATTTAATTAACCAACGCTCCTCAAGTGCTTTGAACTCCCTGTTTGAATGGATGTGACTGAAATGTAAAATACCTTCTTCCACTGCCTTATTTATTGCTCCGGAGAACACGCTCTATGCTGGCGACGTTTATCTTCAATGTTAATTTTATCTCCCACAAATACAGGCATTAATTTAAATCACATACAGAACATAACAGTTTTTATAGAGGCAAACTTATTCCAGTGTGCTGCATTTTAATATCACACTTCGCCATCTTTTCTCACTTGGTTCAAGAATAGTATCTCTTCCTGCCTCAGCATTTAATCTGAGGACAGCAGAAACTTTTATGTGTGCGCGCGCGCATGCACTTGACTGCTCTCAAACTTTGCCTCGCTCTCTGCTGCGGGGCTGGTTGCCCCCCCCAACCCCCCCCAGGTGCTGGGCCATGGTGACTTCAGGTGAACCTCGGCTCTCCTTTCCCCTCAGCCCTTCATTCCAAGCACTATGGGCTGGTCAGGTGGGCTGTGGTCAGCATGAAGACTTTAGAACAGTTCAAAGAATGCTAATAGCAGCAGCCTGCACAAAACACAGGCTACCTCATAATGGTCATGCACTAAAGCTGGATAATCCTCTCAAAAGCTTACTTACTTACTTACTTAATTTATTTATTTATTTTCTTTCTTGTCCTGTGTTTATTCCTAAGGAGCTGCCCCTTGTTTCCTCACAGCCACTACTTCGATGGCAGATGCATCTTTTTACCCAGAGGGAAGCCTGCTAAGTGGCCTACTGTGCTTACGGCTACAGAACTTTCCAGTTAGCTGTCACACTCCACACAGGACCTATCTCCAGCCTTAATTTGTGGCCTGAAAAGCTTTGGCCTCCTCAATTAAACCTTGCTGAATGGCCTCCAACAAGGCAGTGTGTTTTCAGAAATCAGGACCCTGGAGACTGGAATGAGGAGAGCAGGGCCCTAGGACAGCATAGCTTTATATGTAGACCATGATAGGCTGCTCCGTGGAGAAACTGCAGAGGGCTTTCCCTTCAAGATTATTAACTACGAGCGGAGGGAGACACTTACTTTTCTCATCTCCCAGGCTCCTCAATATCCATCCTTCAAGACATCTGGCATGGTAGGGCTTCCTTGTTGCTGATTTTAATGTATAATTAAGGTTTAAAATAGCCTGGTCGCTGTTTTCAGCTCTCTGATTTCTTAGAACAAGCTAGTGAGACAGGTACCATGTTTTGTTCATGTGCGAGATGAAGGCCTAGGCAGAGTCTACCAAGCAAAGTTGCATGTGTTTGCTCAAATAACAGAGCTAGCAGAGATCAAGTCTGGATTTTGAGTACTGTCCACCGAAACTAATGAGCAGTCGGAAAAACTCTCTTCAGACTTGAGTGCTTGACCTCCCGCTGGACGCTGGCTCTTCCCGAGCCTTCAGGCTTTGTGCTGCTAGGTGGATTTCTTCTCTGGTAAGAGCACGGTTACCCTGGAAACCCACTCGCTAGAATGGCAGTCCAATTATAGCACCATTTCTGGGCTTTTATTAAATTAGTGTGGCTGGTGATGTGGACTCGTTGATGGAAAGATGCTGAGAAATGGGTGCTCCCCAGTTACTTCTGCCACAGGAGGATTTGGGGTCCTTCTCATCTACCTTATGAAAGCAAACAAAAATGAAGCTTTCTCTGATAAGCTGGATCCAGGGGATAGAGCGGGCCTTCAATGTTACATCATGAGCTATTAGCAACGACTCAGGGAACAGAAGCTCCAGGGACTCCCATCTGTCTCTGAGGACCTCTCTTCCCTCCCCAAATAGCTGCTCACTTAGGCCTCTGCTTGAAAAACTGAGGTCCATGCTATTTTGAACATTTCACTTGGGGCCATTCAAGTCCATACTTGGTTTGGGGAAAGGTCACAGTTCTTTGATAGGCTTTGATCTTTCGTGGGCTTCTAAAGGGTAGAGAATTTGATTAGGTTCAAACTGATTAATGAGTTTTCCTGAAATATACAGAGGTTAAACAATGGAAGCAGTGAACGTATCCAATGCTAAGCCTGTTGGCACCAGCTCAGATGAAAGACAGCATGAGGAGGTGGCTGGCTCACAGCTGGGCTGGCAAAATTAGCCTGGTAGGATGTCGAAGCAGGGCCTTTCCTGTGGTGCATCTTGTGTGTCCCGCACCGCCCTTCACCTCTGTTGTCAGTAGCTTTGCTATTATACATTTAATAGTAGAGGTACAGTTAATGGTAAATTGGGTTAAAAACACTTGCTGGTTTGCGAGGGATAAAGGGTTCCAGAGACAGGATTGCCCACGCGCTTGCATGCTTTTCACTGCAGAGTGTAACAGAAAATGCCTTCCTCCCTGGAAGCTCCTCTACTTCAGGTTCTTAGTCCCGAGGGGAGAGTTCCTGTTCCAGTTCCTGTTATTCCTGTCTTATAGAACCAGCTGGTCACAGTGTTTAAACCCATCCCAGCTGACAAGCCATGCTGCCTCTGAACTTCCTGCTTGCTTACCCCATAGAAGCCCTGCACCACCAAGCCTAATATTTTGGAATGCTCCTGATCAATGCATGTTGATGTCCAATAAGTCTGCCTCTAAATCCTGGGTGGTGTTTTGGTGTTTCTGCTTGCCAGTGCAGCAGGGCTGTGGACCATCGCATAGTCTGATTTTGCATAGCACAGTATAAGACCAGATGTAAGAACACTGAATCTAAATTCCCGAAGTTTGAACATACCTGGGTTACTGTTGTCCTGCAAAAGACTTCCAGGACAACAGTAACTTAGGTATGTTGAGGGAGTCAGGGAGCTGTCTCTGGTTGTGTCCTGCTGGGTAATCATTCTGTGGCTGCCTCTGTGACCACTGAACAGAGGTCCAGAAGCAGTAGTGCCAAATGAGGAGGAGGACAGCAGTGTGACATGTTCTGTGCCGGCTTTTCCCCCTATAAAATATCATCTTCCCAGATGGTCAGAGGCGACGCCGTCAAGTTTAGTTCCAGCACTGACTCCACCATAAAGGGACATGTGTAAGGCAGTCATTGCAGCTCACCCTGTACCACTTGCTGGGTTGGAGAGCTTAAGCAGTGTAGTCCCCTTATGGTCCCATTGCCCCTGGCAAAAAGTGGAGCTGTGATAACTTGAGTGGAGAAGGGACGGATGAGTGAGCTACAGAGAGGTAATAGCAGCCAGTCACCTTATTCTTCTGATCATGTATTGATCTCGATCTCTTTCTCTCTCCCCTTCCTCTGTCTATCACTGTCTCTCTCCCCTCCCTCTGTCTCTCTGCCTCTCTCTGTCTCTGCCTCGCTGTCTCTCTCTCTCTGTCTCTTTCCCACTCTCTTTTTCTCCCTCCCTCTCCTTCCCTCGCTCCCCCTCCCTCCCTCTTTTGAGCTGTGCAAGACTTTATCTGTGTGTAGCTGATGTTACTTATGTATAATTGTTGAATCCTACATTTAAAACTTCTAATCCTCCTCATCTCATTATCTACTGGGTGTGCTGAGCAGTAATACCCTTGTTTTTTCTACACTCGGTATATTTTTAAATGTAAATATTCATGTGTACACATTGTATTTCCTTACTTCTGCACATAATTCCATGTACATGAAGTGCCTATGCATTCCTTTTAAATCTAATGAGAAATCAAGTATGATAGCACATAATTATGTTCCCAGCACCCTAGAAGGTTGAGGTGGGATGACTGAAAGTTCAAGTCCAGCGTGGGCAGTTTTTTGACTTGATAAGACCCTACCTAAAAAAAAAAAAAAAAAAAAAAGTAAAAAGGACTGAAGATGTAGCCCAGAGTGAAGGGCCTGGATTCAGTCTCCAGTTGGGGTAGGGAATTATAAGGGAAATATACATTGATAGTTATTACTAAGACTTGGGGAGGCAGGCTGATTTATATATATTTTTAGGTTTCTAAAATGTACTTACTTTTTTTTTTTTTAGTATCATGTATTTTTTTCCCCTGCAGTTATTGTTACTAATTTATGTTATTCAGAGTACAACATATAAACATGATAACTCTTCTAAACACTATTGATATAAATATTTCTTCTCATTGAACTAAGAGGAAGTAGTTTTGTACATAGAGCAACATTCCATAATAGTAGTGGGTTCTTGGCAGAACTGGCAATGTCAGAAGCTGTTGACTTGAGCCTCCTACAGCTTAGCTACTAATCTGGCTTTACTTTTTATGCCTTGTGGTTAAACTTTTCTTCTGGGTTAAGGCCAAGTTGGATGAAAATCTATATAACAAAATATGTAATTTTTATAACTGACAAGGTCAGTCTAATCCCCTCAGGATTTACCTTGAAACCATATACAGCATTTTGTAGAACTTTTGTCAGTGTCAGCTGTCTGGATGAGTCTTGCTTGACCAGTTTGCTCCCTGTGAAAGCCTGAGAGAATGTTTTCTCTCTAAGTGACTCTCGTTAGGCACACTGTACACCATCTATCCCTTTCCTCTGTGGCTCCATAATCTCCTTGAACAGAAAACTTGGGAAACCACTGAGTTATGGGATGTTACAGTACAGGTTGTCTTATGTCCTGATTCCCCACTGACCTAGAGGTGGTAGGTCCAAAATGTTGGCTAACCTTGTAGCTCTTCTTTTTCTCTAGTTTTTGGTCTGCAAACTTAGGTTCTTAGCTTACTTTTTTTTTTTTTTTTCCCCCCTTGTGGTACTGGGAATTGAACTCAGGACCCTGTGCTTGCTAGGCAAGTGCTTATTCTACTGAGCTATCTCCTCGGCCCCTTAACATTTTTATTAAGCATAAGTAACATTTATATATTTTCATAAATGCATACATAATGGCTGTTACTCATCAACTTTTGATCCCTGTGCCAAATGCCTGAGAAAATCAACTTAGAAGGAGGAAAGGCTTCCTTTGCGATCACAGCTTTGGTAGCTGGGCCGGTGGCTTGGCCATCCACTCTCTTTGGCCTGTGGAGAGGCGGCCTCCTCTTATTGGGAAGCAGAGGGACATGAAAGCCGCAGGATGGGCTCAGGGTTTTGGCGAGTCTTTCAAGGTCAGGCCCTGGTGAGCTGTCATCCTCCTTCTCGACCCTACCTCTGAGAGCTTCCTCTGCCTCCCGCGAGTGCCAGTGAAGGACCTGGCCCTTGACCTGTAGACCTCGGTGGAGCAATCCAGGTCCCCACGCTAGTGTGCACATTTTGGTGAATCTGTATGGTTATGCCTATAGAGCCTCCCGCTTCCAGTACAAGTAACAAAGTCAATTAGAATCCAGCAGCAAATAGTTAATAAATAGTTCCAGTTAACACATGAAGAACAGTTCGGTTTCTCCCCCCACCTTTTTCTTCTTCCCTTCTAGAAATTCACGGCACCACACCTTTCACGGGAGCAACTGTGAAACCTAGATCTTAAATATAGTGTGGTAGAAAGATAAGGTGAGATGGTGACAGAAGGCGGCCACTCCTGACATCCAGGTATCCCTGGCACAGTGCTTAAATCTCTCTCAAGACCCTGACTCCCATGATGCTTAGCGGTGCTTTCAACTTTTAATAGATGGAGGGACCCAAGCCTCCCCCCCACTACCCAGAGGAGATGGGCAGAACTCTTGAACACAGCTGAGGAGAGGTGGTAGCCCCCTGGGAAGTCCGCTGAGCGTTGGGCATCCACTCCCTTCCCCTCTCGTGTCCCCTTCCCTTTCTTTCCCTTTCTTTCCCCTCTGGAAAATTGATTAATGGATTGAGTGGTGGTTTCATTGCTTAGACTTCCAGATTTCCAGGAGTTTGATTATTAATAACCAGAGCTTATTTTTTAAAGTTATTCTTTCTTTTTCCTCTGTCTCTGTATCTCCAATGTATACAAAAATGTCCCTTCTGTCCAAAGCCACCTGTCTTCAGTACTACTTATATATATATATATATTTTTTTTTTTTTTAATGTTTCCCTTAGTCCATGTTAAAATAGCTCTTAAAATACGAGGTTCTTTAGAGGACAGGGAGAAAGGTAGTTTTTTTTTTTATTTAAGAATTTGTAAAGTGGAACAGTTGTTTCTCAGTTTATTAGGATCTCTTGTAGTAGCTCACTGTCTCCCTTCCCTTCCCTTCCCTTCCCTCCCTCCCTCCCTCCCTCCCTCCC
>PVJA010011411.1:0-18953 GCA_004027025.1 Myocastor coypus
TTATGGGTGTGAGTGCCGCTGGGATTATGGGTGTGAGTGTTGCTGGGATTGTGGGTGTGAGTGCTGCTGGGATTGTGGGTGTGAGTGCTATGCCCAGCCTGAATGCAATTTAAGAGAGACAGACTTGCTCTCTGCTGTCATTCTTGCTGCTACTCGTCCCCTTTGCTCTTCCTCTGTGTCACTGCCATGAACGCTGCCCTCTGCTATTTGCTAGTTTTCCTTAAGGCCAACTGAGTATGCACTAAGACGTCCACAAACTGAGCTGAGTAGACCTTTCCTTCCTTAATTCTGAGTGTTGGGTCTTTGTCCCAACAAAGGAAGAAAAGTAACCTAGACAAGTATGTATTTATTAGAGAACCTAAAGTGGGCTACCAACCAGTACACTCCATTGTTTTTATTAGGTTATGTAAAAAAGATGAAATTATTTTTACCTTGAAGGAAATGTCTTAGGATGGCTTGCAGAACTTTATAGAAGTAGGAGGTTTGTGAACTTTGCTATAGTGATCTCTGTCCTCTGGGGCACATGTATTTTATTGTTATAATGGGGTGGGGAGCTTTCAGGTTAGGTTAGCGGTTTAAGCACCTGCACTGGACCTCCCACTTAGGAACAGGGGATGCCAGTTCCTAGTTCCACGTTCATACCTTCTCTTAAGGCAGCCTGAGTCAGACACACACACACACACACACACACACACACACACACACACACCCTTTCTTATTTGTGGGAGAAGACCTGCTTATTAGCCTAGTACCACTGAAGTATCTGCAAGTTGCTAAGCTGATGCGCTGTAGGGTGTGTCTATGATTCTGATAGATTTAAACTGTATTATCATTTGAAATTAGGAGCATTACCTATCTGTGAGCATAAGAAAAGGAGTCATGTTGGCTAAACTACATGAAAATGATTTCTCATCCCTTTTCATAATTGGAGTGCCGTACAACAGGTTTGTCAAATCTCTAGCCTCCTGTCATGGACCTATGCCCTTTAAATCTGTATTAGCAACAAGACCACGTCTGGTACAGAGATGAGATCAGGGATCCTGAGCCTGTAGTACTCTGTCCTTACTCTCAGAAGCCATCTGAGTGCTAGAGCAGCCAAGGTGAGGAGGCAATGAAGACCTGGTAGAGAACATCAGCCCATGTTCTTTGTGCACCTGAATGCATGGCTGCCTGCTGTTGAAGCCCCTGACATTTTCTTTCAGAGATAGCAGTACTTTCCAAGTATGGCAGGGAAAGAGGAAACGTTCCTTCATGAGGCTTACCACGTAAAGTGGTGTTACATACTTGTCATTTTGATCTGAAGCGGCACTCCTCAAACTCCTTTAGCTGCCCTTGCAGAGCGATTGTAACAGCAGCCCTCTGAATTCCGGCATGTAACAATCTTGTCTTAATTTCTTTAGGTCTCAAAAAAATCATCGCACGTAGTAATTAGCTAAATTAATGGCTACTCCTTCTATTTTTAATGCCAACTAGAAATTTTGAAGTGTGATCTTCTTGTCCTCTTTTTCTTCCCAAATAATTTCTAGAACAAACATTCCGAGATTTAGTATTAGGTGTCCTGATAGCTAAGGAAACCCCACATGACAGAAGAGAAAGTACGAGAAGGCAGGACCTCACCGTGCAGTGTTCTTCAGTGTTCATTGGCATGGGAATGGTACTTAATTTATTGTGAGGAGAGAATTTCCTCAAAAGGCACTGAGTATTCAAGGAATTGGTAGAGTCAACCCTACTGGAATCAACCCCCGTATTTATCTGAAGTTTAAGAATCCCAGACTTTCTCAATTAGGGGATTTACTAGGATAACAAATATATGATGTCTGATAATTCAGTGATCATGGACATTATGTGACTATGACTATCAAATTCTGAGTGTAACTCTCAGATTTTGTCACCTCTACAAAAAGCAAAATTCAATGAGCTACACACACACCTCTTCATTTCTCACAATTCAATTTTTCTGTTTGAAACAACTCAATCTCTTACTGTCTTTCTGGAAACCATGGCATGATTTTTGTGGTAACAAGTAAGCTGCAACTTGTTTGTAAGCATTACCTCTATCTTGTAAAAAGCACCCATGAAATGACAGTAGAAATCAAGTTTTCATCAGAAAAAAATTTTACAAAAAACAACCCAAATACCTTTTAATATGAGGACTACTACCTATACTTTTTGTTAACTGTCTATCAAGTGCTTATAAAACCAGGATCATCATATCACTGAATGATTTGACAACTGCTGATATGATTTCACTTTCACACTGGGTCTTTCAGTCTGCAAAAACATATTGGAAGTAGAAGTGATGGATTATCAAGTAAACCTGTGTTAGATAATGTAGAACAAATGGATATAGACAGAGAGGCTTTCAGAGCATGATGCAGGGAAGATGTTTGTGGAAAGAGAGGACTCTGAGCGCAGAGCAGAAGTAACATTTCTTTAGGAAGAGGCCCTGTGCAAACTAACGATATAAGAGTCACTTCTTCTGGAACGGGAGTCTCAGTGCAAACCCTGGCCACTGGAAGAGAAAAGAATTAGGCAGAAATTAGCATCTGCCATGAGACTGCGATCTTTATTCCATGTCTAGAATTCTTTGAAGAGCACAGCCTTTGACATAATGCTGTACTTTGTCCCACAGGTAATGTTACTGGAAAATATCATGTGACTGCATCCTTTATGTCTGGTTCCCTTCGAAGAGATGACCTCTGTGGGTCATTTCCTTGCTGGTCACCTGTTTTGGATAGGCAAGGAATGCCATTTTGTTTGATTTTATTATAAAACAGCTTGTAAATAATCATTTACTTTTCTTCCATTTACTCAACACATTTTAGTAGCTATTATAGTGACAGGACTTATTTTGTGTCCAGAAATAAGTTAAATAATAGCCAAGTGTTGATCCTGAATGGTGGACTAATTACAGACTATGAAGAGGAATAGAAAAGCGATACACAAGGCAAAACACTGTTTAAAGATTATAGTACGACCTTAGCTAGGTAAGTCTAGTGCAATGTATGGTCACAAAATTTCTTCTATTATGTTATTTAATATCAGGAGTAACTGACATGAATAAGCATGTCGTAACTGAATCAGGTATAAGAATATTTCAATCATATTTAAAAGCACCCATGAATGGTAATCATAAGATGAAAATAAACTTGCTATCTCCAAAGAACTGACAACTGCAATTATTGTGAAATACTGCCTTGAAATTATAAGGACAAGCAAAATCTCCTATAGGGTTGAACAGAGAATTTAATTTTATGTGATAACTCATAGAAAGCCAATAAATGTCTTCCGCAGGTAAATTAGCTGGGTTGAATTTTTCTTTTTATTTTCGATTAACTTGTTGTTAGGTTGATGAACACAAAGATGCCAGAGAAGCAGAAGTAGAAATATTAGTCTGGAAGGTACAATACTTGTCCTAAAAGTGATGAAGAACAATTTGAACAAAATTAAGAACTCAATTAGAATATGCAAATATATTTTAGTTGCTAATGTGAATATGCACTGAACCATTGTTCTCTAATTTCCAGGTCACTTATAAACAGAAAATTGCAAGAGCATCTAAATTAACCAGAAGAAAAGCTCACTCATAATATTACATTATTCACATTAATTAATAATGATATTAAGAAAATTATGGCTCAGTGAATATCCAGATTAGTCAATTAAAGTAGCTTATGCCAACTGGCATACTCCGGCATAAATATCAAATTTATTCAGCTAATTATTTTGTACTATATCATGATTATCTCTGTTTATTATCATCCTTATTCACAAACTATAGTGTTATACTTTTCTTCCTTGATTTGCTTAAGGTTTCTTTATCAGTGATATGTGACTTTTTGAGCACCAAGCAGGTCTGATTTATGGTTGTGTCTTCAGATTGTAGTTCGATTTCTAGAATAAATTGCATGGTGACCAAATTTCTAATAAGCAATGAAAAAAGTGATTAATCAAGACAGAAGTGTCTAATAACACACTTGCTCTACGCAATTGTTTGTTCCCAGATGTGCATTTTGTAAATAACGAAAATATTAGTTTTTGTCTAAAAATTAGATTCACACATATGAAGTGCTTCTGAACCTCAAACTGTTTAACTATTCCTGTTGTATTTTGAGGAAATTGAGTTTTAAGAAAACAAAAATGTCATTTAAAAGTAGTTTTCAATGTTAACAAAGACAGATACTGTCCATGTGCCTAAAAGTATAGGCTCCAAAATGGAATTTCAGTGCATTAAAAAGTCTCAGAAAATGTACAAAATAAAGTACAAGATATATCTAAAGTTAAGCCATAAATTAAAGCTTTAATCAATGAAAGGGAAGCCACTAAATGGGTCCCAGAAGGTGTAATACAAAGTCTAGAAAAATGTTTGAAGCATCAACATTAAGGTCTGGAATACCATGAATTTTAGACAAGCTACTATTGAATAGCAAAGAAACCACCACAGAATTTCTTAACCTGAATTTCTAATCCATAGAAAGTTTTCGCAAAGTGTGCTCCCAATTGTTTCTAGATGCAAATGTTTTTCTCCCCTTTTCTTCCAAATAACTTGAGAAAAACCCTTCTTAGGAAGCTCTGTCTGCTATTTCACAGGAAATGGCAATCTGAAAAATGCATTCTTACATCTCTTAGGAGGGACAGAGATTATAGATCACCCAGGATTTTAGAGATGTAGTACTAAAAACAAATATTGCACAAATCAAGTGTTTGTCAGCTCAATACTCTTATGAAGTAATTTGTTTGTATTTAAATGCAGAATCAAGTAAAAAATCTTCACTTTACTATTTTGCTATTTAAATATATTAAATATCTAAATGACAAAGTTAGAAATAGTCTAGCTAGTCACTGTAATCATGTTCAGTTAATGGTGTTGATTGTTTTCACATGAAAGTACTAATTTCTTATCTTTATGTTTCTTGTGTTTTCACAAGCTGCATTTTGCAATTCACGTGTGACCTTTTACTGTAATGTCATCTAAACAGACATGAAAAAACGGAGCTTTTATACTTCAAATATGATAGATCCAGATAGCTTTCTATTCAAAATTTGCTTAAATCAGCATTGTTTGATTTAAAAGATCAATGATCACATCCAACTACATTTTCTTCTTTGAAATGTCAAGCTATCGCTGTGCTAATTTTTTTAGATATAGCTGTACCTTACCACCCTCAGCTACGAAATTATTTGATTTACTGAATATATTCCTGTCATTAACAGAACTAAACTACTAATATGGTCTGATGTTAAAAGGCCCCAAAAATCATACATTTATGTATTATAATTTTCAATTCTGCATGGATTATAAGGTTAGAATATATATCAATAGTTTATATTCCAAGATTATTTGTTTCATTTCTATATAATTGATGCCTTAATTTGTTGTGTTTTCTTACCTAGATAATAAAATCTAATTTTTGTTCTTCGAGCTATTTTTTTCATTAAGTAATCTTCCCTTTGTCCATGAAGAAAATTTTCATTACTTTGTATGGTTTTGGGCTTGTCTGGAATACAGACTCATGTCATTTCTTGCTCTCTTTTTTATGTATTTAGCACAGGTCGACAAGGTTTCTCTACAGATAACAGTCATCGTGATCCTTCCATTTTCAGCCTCCTCAGTCCTGGGATTACAGGCACATGCCACCACACCCAGTCTGCTCTCAGGTTTTTTAGTAATAATGTATTTTATTTTTCTTCACTATTATAATCAATCTACTCAGGGCACTAACCTACTCCTTTGTCTGACGTCTTAGTGCCAAGAGGAGGCGATAATTTCAGGTTCCTCTCAGTAGAAACATCTACGCTCCGTTAATCCTCCAGGGAGATTAACCCCACATCAAAACTATGGTGGATGAATGGGATTTGTAATACTCACTTTTATGCTTTATATATTATTATCCAAAAGCTATGAGAGGTAGAAACACCACTGTATTCGCTGCTGCTGAAAAGCACAAACTCCAGTTTCGGACTACCGTTCAATCTACATGTTGTCAGATCTGCTTTGCCACAGGGGAACCATCAATAGACCATGGAGCAACCAGATGATCTGCGCTAGGACAAGGACCTGCAGAATACTTTCAAATTCTCTAAACTTAAGCTCACGGCATCTCTTCATTTGCCCTACAATAATATCATTTGTCAAAATTGATTCAAAGAAGAATAAACTGATGCTGGCTAAAACATTATGTAAATTCAATGGTGAAGTTTATCTGAATAATGATGAACCCCACAAGAAATGAATACATCTAATACAAAGGACTCTAATGTATTTAGTGTGTCACTGCATGGACAAATGGCAAGATGGTCCCCTTGGACAGTCATAGAATACAGTGGCCAAGTTTTCCTCTCTGCAGTCAACAGTGTGTTACTAAGCAAGCAGTGGCTATTGTCAAATGTGGTGAGTCTTAGTGTCTGCCAGGCAAGTGCAAGATCATGAGTTCAATTCCTGGTCACACACACACACACACACACACACACACACACACACACACACAAATATAGTGAGTCTCAAAATACAGAGATTTCATTTGTTGGAGGCCCATGGAAATAGCTTGTGGCTATAAGTTTTTGTTACTGTATCACAACAACAGGCCCAAATAACTTGTAAACTGTTTCCAAACTGTATTGAATCTGTAACTTTTTCTTGGTTTGGGGAATTACAGCATCACAATAACATTGTAGGAGAGACATCTCATCATGTATCAATCAACTGGGAGCTTACCAACATTAAGCTATAGGGTTTAGGATTTTGAGAATACTTTACACTTGTTTCATATTTGCTTCTAAATAAGTCATGAATAGTATTAATCATTTGTTTGCCGCGTTGAAAAACTATCACACATTCACTGTATAATATTTAACTCTCTGCTATAAGCTAGAGTGTTTTCTTTGAAGAATCTATGCTATCCACACTGGAAATACCAGGAAACAATCATATTATCCAGGAGCAGAACTGCTCCAACTTCTGAAGACAGGATGTACAAACTCCCGTTTGCTATACAGGTCCTTGTACTTTGAATAGAACAATTTGTAAATTTATACTGTATTCTAAATCATGAACTCCCCCAGTTGGATTAGGTTCTGAATACTCAAAGTTGCAGTTTGACTTACAGAAATACACTATCGGGTACATTCTTTTCTTGCATTACACTCAACCTTAACTTAAAATGAACTGATATAATTGCTTGTCATTAAATTGTTCCCTTTGGATCTGATTAAAAGGCAAAGAGAAGCAATAAACTATCTTAGGCTCAGTGTAATACATTACCCCAAGTCCCATCCCCCAAATAATGTCATACATAAAATGATCTAATTTAATGATCAGGCATAAATGTAACAAGAAATCCTTACATCTAGCAAATAGTCCCTCAGCATTTATTAATTTTTATTAGATTTTTATTCTATTTTATGTTTAGAAGCTGCTTCTGTGGGACCACATTTAGAGCAAGACTTTTTGTAAAGTTGACAAATAGCAACAAAATAAATTGTGTTTTTTGTTAGATTAGTTGTTGATTGTATTATCTAATCTAATGATATTTTCTACAAAATTGATATATTTAAATAACTGGAAACATAGTTCGCATGAATATCAATATTAGGGTATCACCATATAAAAAAATGAACAATGATTTCTTGGTCCATTGCTATGAGTTAAGAATGGATCCCATAGTAGAAATGATTTCAATAAGAAGGAAAAATGAATGCAAAACATAAAGAATGATACATTTGTATGAATTTTTTTTTTTGTCTTTTTGAGACAGGGTCTCGCTATGCAGTTCAGACTGACCTTGAGCTCACTTTTGTAGCCCAGGCTGGTCTCGAACCCAAACCAATCCTCCTGCCTCAGCCTCCTGAGCACTGGGATTACAGGCGTGCACCACCACGCCCGGCTTGCATGAAAAATTTAAAACTATTTCAATAACTAAAAATCTATTTAACCATAGCCATATCTCCACGTGTTTGATGACTTGACTCTTGATAAACATTTATGCCACACATTACACTTGCCTGTGTTTAATCAGTAGTGTTCTGTCATGTGAAGAGAAAAGTCCTGGGGAGCTGAAATCAGAAGCAGTTTTGCCTTAATAGTGGTACAACTGATTAAGTCTGTTTGGAATTGAAAACTTAATTCAGTTGTCAAATTCAGTATCTGTGAGATTCTGCTTTTATGGTAGAACACTAGGAGACATGTAATTTTGTCTATATTAGTCACACTGTACAATTCTTAATTAAGTGCATTGTTACATGTGCATTTTTGGCTGTTAAATTAGAGAATAATAGAAGAATGATTTTACCTAGATGGTGTAAATACCTACTGAAGCCAAATTATTTATTTATATTGTGTGCTTAATGAGTTAGCATTTATTCAAAATTTGGATTGAATTTATATGCATGTTATTAAGACCATTTGATTATGTGATGTATGCTTTATATGTGTTTAGTGGTGACATTTATATTAGTCACGCATTTTATGGACACATATACAAACAAATCTTGTATAGGTAACTTGTAAATCTAGGAAATTCTGAATGTACCATTCAATATTTGCTTCATCAGATTATTATGTTATTTAGAGTATAAGCTCTATTTCAATAACACACTGAACAAATTTTTCTTTAAAAATTGTTTGTGCATGTATATCTCATTAAACATATAATTAGTTCATTAATTGATTATATTTTCATCTGAGTCACATGTAATTAAAATCTTCATACTTTTTTCCTATTTCCTATTATCTTACAATGTTATGCCCACTATATAAAATTATAATAGTTATGCTAAAACTTTTATTCCAATAATTAATTATACTGTCGGTTTGAGAAAATATGAATTCTTGGACTTTGGAAAACTTGTTCGCTATGTGAACTCAAGAAATTTCTAATGAAAACTGAAGAGCACAGGGAAGACTAACAATCATGAGAAGTGTCACAGCCTCACACGTGCCTATGGTTGGTGGCTCTACTTTCATCTTACACACTCGGGTGCCTATGATAATAAGGTGTATTTCTTTAATGCATTATATAGTTCATGACTTTTTATTCATAAAATAAATTTTATTTTCTTAGCAAATAATAATCACTCTATGATTTGTATTACAGAAGCAGAAATAATAAATGATAGGGAGCATAGGTTTTCTTGCTTCAGGTACACATAATGTAGAATGCAATATTTTAAACCACAAAAAATTATACAAGTCTGATATAAGAATATTGTCCCTGAAAGACTTAAGAAGTAAACACTCCAAGAGCTTCTTTCATGGAGGGTTTTACTTGTATTTATCTCAAAGGCAGGGGTGCCTTTTTATGTAAGGTATGTTAGTAGCTGCTATCTACCTAAATCAAATGTCACACCGAGATAAATAGTATGTTAACATCTTTGAAAATTTTTTTTGTTGTTGTTGTTCGTTTGCACAACTGGGGATTGAACTCAGTACCACCTTGTGTTTTCCAGGCAGTCACCTGTGTCCCTGTCCTATCTCCCCAGCCCCTGGCAATTGGTTTTTATTTTCTGTCATTTCTTTTCACATACATGCTCTTTTGAAATTTTGAGATAATACTTGTTATAAAGTTTGGAGTCATAGATTCTAGAATTCAAAGAGTTAATTACAAATTTTCAAAACCAAAAAATGAGTTAAAGTTATATAATATTACTTTTATATAATGTTAATTGTTAATATTAATTATATAATTTTTAATTTGCTGAAGCAAATGCCATTATTTTGTTGTCTTTGCTCTTAGTATAGTTTACTGATTAGCATTTAAGGAGAAAAAACGTGGGTCAATACAAAAATTAAACAAAAATATGTTCCTCTTTTAATACACTATGATTTTATGTAACGTTTTAAAAATTTTTATTCGATATTTGTTTGCACTACATAACGATTACATTCACTTGGGAAATTGGTACATGCACACAAGATACCTTAATGCTTTATTTATGTATCTTTTCCCTCTGTCTTTCTATCCTTAGTTGGATCCTATTTCTATTTATAAAAGCAAAGATATCACTCTCTGTTTTCTATCATCCATTTTTTGTATTGTATTGTATTTTATTTATATCTTTGTTTTATCATAAATGACAAACTACGTTATAGAATAGCTTCTCTATCTAGTTTATTTCACTTAATATTATGGAGCCAAGTGCATCTAACTCCCACAAATAACTTAAATGTATCCTCCTTTAACTTAACAGTAGTACGCCATGTATAAACACTGCCTTTTCCATATCATTCTTCTGTTGACAAACATCATAGCCATTTCCAAGATTCAACAATTACGAATTATGCTACAGTAGTCATGGGTGTGGATTCATTATTATAGCCTTCAGCATAAGGTCTCCTTGGATGATTCCAAAAAATGTAGACAATTGTGTCCACAGGGAGTGTGTGTGTGTGTGTGTGTGTGTGTGTGTGTGTCTGAATAGTCTCCATTTTGACTTTCATAGTAGTTTTAAATTTTCATTTTTCCATCAAGAGTGTAGAAAAAGCCTCCCTTTTCTTCTGAGGCCTCATCAGACTTTGTTATTTGTTTGATGGTAACCAAGGGTAAGATGGAATTGTACTGTTGTTTTCATCTGATTTTCTGTAATGACCAAAGATAGTGAACATTCCATTTATTTATTGGCAATTTATACTTATTCTTTTGAGAAGTGTCTAATTATTCCTATGACCTTTCTTTTGGTGAGGTATTTTATTTCAAGGCACCTAATTTATTGGTGTTCTCTTTTATGTGTTTACTACAGGGTCTACAGGGTCTCACTACACAGATTGGACTCCTACTGATCCTCCTGTTTTCAGGAGAAAAAGTGAAGCAGTTGTTCATATTACCAGGGTGATTTTGTAATTAAGGTAGAGCACAGGGAGCTTCTGATTTTGCACAAGTGTGCTACCCATATGTATCTGTGCCTTCAGAGAAACTGTATGATAAACTCTCATGGGAAGGTAACGTTTACTGCACTTACTAACTCATTCATTTTAGTTTTCAATTTCAGTACAAGGTAACTAGCTTGATGTCTTATTTGCTTTTTCTCTATTTCTATGTAATTTGCAGAGGCTTATATTAGAAGAACACAGTAACAAAATGTAAAGAAATGCTGCTCGGTATAACACGTATGCATTAATTGTTTTAAATAACATTGACAAACTACAGTATGAAGATGTATTGACTATTAAGAAAAAAACATTTTCTCAATGAAATATATATTTTTGTACAGAATAATTAAGAAAATAATTTCACAAATTTTGAAAATAATATTGCATATAATATTTCATACTTGTGCCTGGGGAGAGAGCTCACTTGTCATGCCTGCCTGGCAAGCATAAGGGCTCAGGTTCCATCCCTGGTACTACATGATGTGCAGGCCCTGCGTTGAGACAGGCACTGAAGCCCAGAACGGTGGCATACACCTATACTCCAGCACTGGGGAGACTGAGACAGGAGGATCTTTACGAGTCTGAGCTGTGGACTCTGAGCTGTGTAGCAAGACTCTGTATCAAATAAATAAACAAGTAAATGAATGATGTTTAAATTAAAAAAAATCACTATGAGTTAATTTTGGTGTCTAAAATATAGGAAGATGAAATGTTTTACTACTGAAAATGCAATTGCAATATATTTATGCAAGCCCATTTGCTAAATATCCATAATGACGACTGTTTAAAAACCAATACTGAATATGGCATATCTTGGTGGTAAAGGGTTTCCTCACAAGATGTGGCTCTTTGTGACCACCCGCACCACAGGAACAAAAACACCCACTCTGTTTGATGTGTAATGGTAGTTACATTTGATAGTGCTGGGGCTGGGGAGATAGTTCAGTGGTGTAAAGTGCCTGCTTATGCAAGATCAGGCAAGTGTGCAGGGTCTGTAGTTCAATCCCTGACACCATATGCTGTGCCAGCCCCACCCCCAGGGCAGCGTGAACTGGCCACCAAAAAAGAAAGAAATTGTTTCATGGCTGCACCATGATGTTAGGATTTCTAATTTTTTTTTTTTTTTTTTTTTTTTTGTGGTACCAGGGTTCAAACTCAGGACCTTGCACTTGCCCAGCAGGCACTTGTGCCTTGGAGCTATCTCCCCAGCCCCCTGGATTTCTAATAATTTTAACGTTTATTTCACATATTTTAAAGGAGTAATCTCACAAGTCAAAGAGAGGTAGAAGACTCCGGAGATAATTACCTTTTTTTTTTAACTTGGCAACACTTTTTCCTGTTTTATTGCATTAGTAAAAATAACTTCAAGTCACAGAATGCTCTGTTGGGTTATGTATTTCACACAAAACAGTTTTGCCCAACAGTTGAGTTTCAGTGGGAAATTAAATGTAGGCAACATGGGGGATTTAAAGCTCTTATTTGGGAATATTTACAAAAACTACGTTAAAATATTTTGTTTGGCTCCATTTCCCCACTTTACATACGGTATGTTATCTCAGTTTTAACAAAGAGATTGCTCTAACTTGTAGTTTTTATTTAAAGAAACCAGCAGACCTGGGAGATATAAGGCTGAAGGAGTCTGTGAATTTCAAATTAAGTTTCTTTGCCTCCAGAAAACACTCAGCTTCCATGAAGACTTCACTAAGCCGTCTTAACTACTTGACTCTTTCTAGCTCTAAAAATATGCAGAAAGCTTTTCCTTGTTACCTGTTTTCATTTACAGACAGGCAAATTCAAACTTGCTTTCTTGCTATCTAGAAGTCTGCAGTTATTTCAAAACCCTTGGCTGCTCCTTGGGCCACCCCACGTTAGCGTTGTCATAGTGTATTTGGGGATATGTAAAGTCGTGTTTTTCTGAGCATTTGCGTTCTCTTTTGAGAAATAAATTTCCATAAAGCAAAAACCGCAAATAGACAGTTTGGTGATCTACCCTTCACGGATAAGCCTCACTGTTGGAAAAGCGTGGAGATTTTGTTTTATGTTTTCCTATTGTCTGTTTCCCTTGGATGCATCAAGTAAGATATTGACGTTTTTAGGCACTTAAGCTGTTTACTTGCCGCGACTTAAGGAGCTGTTATGAAGTGAACCCTATTCCCACAGTGAGTTTCATCCGACTATTACTTGAACTTCTTTTCAAGAAGATTT
The DNA here is from genome assembly GCA_004027025.1 of Myocastor coypus. Taxonomy (NCBI): domain Eukaryota; kingdom Metazoa; phylum Chordata; class Mammalia; order Rodentia; family Myocastoridae; genus Myocastor; species Myocastor coypus. Next base: position 13,070 of record PVJA010011411.1, read on the forward strand.
ATCTGCTAATCGATATCATTCGTATTGTGCCATTTCCAGAAGCACTAAAAACGCTTCCTCCCCGAAACAGGGCCCTGCTGCTTTAGCCTACCTGTTCCCGGAGGTGTACAGTGCGCAGCGGGGACTCAAACAGGTGGACCAGGAGTCGGTCTTGTGGCTGTGGTCACCATTATCCTTCAGCCATTCCAGAAAGAGTGCATTATGAAGAAAAAAGCAAAACTTTTTAGATGTTCAAAACAAGAATTGAAACTGTTCATGTTACTTAAAAAGTACTCGTCAAGACATCAATTATGAGACGTTGTGAAAACAGAAGTTTTGAAAGATTGTTTTACATTATTAACCCATGGAGACATGGACGAAAATTCATCCTTATCAGGGAATTATGTAAGTGGGATTGTTTCTTTTCCTTTAAAATTAGAATTTTACAAGAAAATAGGGAACTGTGAATACTCCTAAGACCGATTACTTTTGACTAACAGCACTGTCCGTGGGATATTCTCTACACATGATTTACAGATTACAAACATCCAATGACCTTTTTCTCCCAATTACAAACAGATTAAGCAGAGCTGATTAAGAAAGCCAAGCACCTGGAGTTATTTTCTCTTACAGGGGTCTTTGACAAAGCCTCCTCTCTGAGCACTCCCATTTTATTCGCTTGCAAATCGCTGTGCCCAAAGAAGTCTTTACTTCCCCAAACCCAAGCCCGGAGCCCTGCAGCGCCATCAGCTGCAATATCTTCCTTTCTGAGAAACGTCTCTTATTAATCAGAGACGCGGAATGGAAGCCAATCAGATAGAAGAGTTCCTTGGGCTTCAGCTTCCTGCCTGTCTGAGTTAAAAGTGATGCAGAAGAGAGAGGCACTGAGACGCGTGAAGATTCAGCAGTAAGAGACGTAACAAGGGAAGAGAAGGAATGAGACGCGAGCAGCGACGGAGTCCTCAGTGCTGAGAAAGGCCGACTCAGTTCTGCTGCTGCATAAGGTGAGGGGTTGCTTAACAATTCAAGCTGCTCGGTTATTGCATTTTCACAAGGAAGTATATATTGCTTTTAGTTGCTCTCTCTCTCTCTCTCTCTCTCTCTCTCTCTGGAAGCAGGTAAGAACGCATTTTTAAAATTAAATGCCATTACCAAAATACACAATATTTCTTTCTAATCTCAGTTTTAAAAACCCTGATTCCTATCCGATTTCTTTTTTGTAGTCCTCAAATTTCTGTATGGGATATTATCCGACACATAAGACTAAAATTCAAATTACATTAGTTGACTATGGGAGCTTTCAATGTCTCACTTGTGAATGTGTGTATGGATATTTTTATCATGCTAATTTGAAAAGGCTTTCTAGCGTTCTTATAACTTGTGTTTAAATAATTTGAGTGAAGGCTGTTAAAATCATAACATCTTTGTAATATAATAAAAAGTAGTGAATGTTCAATATTTTAAAAGTAATATATAAGTAGCAAAGTGGCACCGGGCACCAGCTATTACACTTAACTGGAGCATTTACACTGGGAAAGGAGATTTTTTTTTCCGTAGTTATGATTTTCTTCCATGTCAATATTATAAATTTAGACACTTCAACTGTAATTGGCAAATGTGTTTAAATGGAATGGAAATTTGATGAAAACCATGGAAAACTGAATGTGTCAAAAGCAAGGCTGGCATTTTAAAAATCTGAGGCACTGTGGAAAATAAAATGATACGATGGAGAGTTGTTTTATTTTGTTGTATCTTTTCCTAGTACAGCCATTATAGCACTTTTTTCACATACATTAATCACAAAAAAATCTATGAATTTTACTCCTTAGGATATCTCAATTCTATATGGTGTTTATAGTTAGATACTTTTAATGGGGTGAAGTTTGTAGAAACTTTTTTAATAGTAAATTACAGTAAGAGGACAGTTGTTTCCTCTAGTAGGTAAGTTTAAATTTATTTAAATGAGGAACTGCTTCATCAGGATGAAATGAACTGTAGGTTCAAAAAGCAACATCTCACTCTGGGGATTTGCTGTAATTTCTTATGTTACAATGAAGTGATCTTGCCTGTTCACAAGTCTCCTAAATTCTATGTAGCATAAACATCAGTGAAGTTGTGAGATCAAAAATGTGGTAACTTTTGTGAAATGGGAAGGAAATTTATTTTGGCTGCCCTTGAATTTTATCTATGAATTTGAACTGTTATCCATATTCAAGGTACTTTAATTTGGTAAAAAGTGCAAGACCTCTTATATTCAACAAAGATAAATGCTATTACCAGATTCAGTCTCTGATTCATTGCCTGGGAAAAGCTATGTCCATAGTGGAAATCATTGTATAACCATGTACCTGGCTACTGCAGGTTTGAACCCAAGACCTTCTGAAAGATAAAGAAATTAAAATAATCTATTTCAGCACTAACCCTAAACACCTTAGATGCAAAATACACTTTGTATATTTGTACTCATGTCTCTCAAAATTATTATGGGTCCAAGTGAAGTTTTCTCAAGCTAAGAATGAATAAGTAATTGCATGCCTTTAATAGATACAAGCTGACATGAGGAAGTGCTACCAAATTTGTATGAATATGGTTTGAAAAATAAAAAAAAATATGTTAAAATGCATGCTATAAACAAATTCTGAAAATCTCAATAGGAAAATGCTCCGAAGTAAGCAGATGGCAGCAGCAAGTCAGAAGTGATGCATAAACTTTAAGTGAAATTTGCAGTGCTAATAATACAATAACAATAAAACATTTCTTTATTAGATAATTACATTTTTCCTTTCAGTTAAACTACTTGGCCATCTAAAAATATTTAAAATGATTTACATAATTAGTCACTTTTGTGTTCATTAAGTAACATAAAAATTGCCTTATGTCACTAACTTGTGTCGAGCCAGATTGCAACTCAAAGCTGACATTGCTGTTATATTCTTGGTTGTGAGGTTGTGTATGGTTTAGAAGTTCTTCTGAATCCCGCCTTTCATGGATGGGATTCATATTTTCTCAAAGCATTGCTATAGTGCCTTAGAGGAAAAGCTTAGACAATACAATATCCCTTCCACGATATATTTCTTATGTAAGATTTAATAAATAAATGAAGGTTTTCATTTTGACTAGTTAGTCTGTCTTTAGACATCAGTAATGGCAAGATTGTCTCTTCTCATGTTTCTAAAGTGTATGGCTGTATTAATACTTAATGCTTTGCTGAGTACTTAAAAGTATGTAATGCAAAATACATCAGTAATATGACAACATATTCTGTGAAAACGATATGAAAATTAAGTTAAGAAAATACATATAGATTATATTAAATGAACACTGTTGGCAACGTGCTCTCAATGAAAGTGAGAAGGCTACATGGATCATTATTTGGCATTCATGTACATGCTTCAATTCAGTTTATCATTTGATTTCTTCTTGAAGTGTTCACAGTCAAATGTGCATTTAACGATAAGGCAGAAGTCATAGATATGAAAAAGAAGATTTGATCTTGAAAAATGTCAGATACAATATTTAAGTATACACTTGAATTTAAGGATATATATTTATGTAGATGCAAGTATATGTATAGATAGGTGCAATGTGTGCAAATATATATATGAAGAAATATATTAACTATAGTATAAGGCTATTTTGTGAGTTGTTTTCACAGAAACGATTCTTTCGTGGATATTTTTCATCTGAAATAACCTATTTAAAGTTAAGTTTTCTTGAAAAGAAGCCAAGCTAAAGGTGACCAATAGATGTAGATATGAAATAGGTAGGCTTTTTTAAAGTGTGAATTTAACTTTATTGTTGTATTCTTCTAAATTAAGACTCTGAGACATATTTTCTAATATAAAACAATGTATTTCTCTGAATCGTAAATATTTATTTTAAATAATGAGTTTTGTTTCCTAATCGATCCTATATAATCGTGTTAATATCCATGACGTTATTCTACTTAGGGGTTAATATAAAATTTTAGCATTGTACAGAAGCAGACTGAAGTACTTCCAATTCTGACTTTGATTATGTAAAAATAGGTTTTAAAAGATCAGGTTATGTAACTAAAGATGTTCAATATGAAAATTTGCATATGAAATTTGTATATGTATATGAAAATTTGTCAACGTTACATGCAAATGCAGCAAGCTAAGTTATTAAAATTGTATCACTAATATTGATGGAAAAATGCAATGATGAATGGTCAATGTATTAATAGATCAAAAGAGATGATAGATAGGTAGGTAGGTAGATAGATAGATAGATAGATAGATAGATAGATAGATGATGGCACAATTTCCTTTGCTATTTTTAATGTTTTGAAAAGTTTGGTCTCATGAATTGCTTCAGTTTCTAGGCCTAGACACTCCATTACCCTCATCATTTAAATACAGTAAGGAGTGCAAAGTGCAGAGTGTCCTTACAGCACCTTTGTCTATTCCTAGTGCAGTGCTAACGTGCGTGCTAATGTACTTCTCCCTAAATGTAGCACTAGTTAGCGAAGGTCTTATGGTTACACTCCAGATGCAAAGTGCTAGGATAAAAGCAGGCTCTGGAGCCTGAGCAACAGAACTTACTGTATTAGCACTAATGAGAAACTCTTCACCAAAAATAAGAGTCGCAATAATGGATTTTCCTGTCTATTCAGGTAAAAAGGAACTCTGATGAGGCAATGCTATTATCATTTGCTGCGTGCATGCTTTATGTTTTAGTTTTATGTTTAGGATAAGAGATGGAAAAAGTAGAAGAGTTAGTATCTCTTAGAGAGACACTCAAAGTAACTTTTACTCATCTGATTAATTTGACAAACCATAAATCAACTACAAGAGGACTACTACTGTCATGTATTCTGTTTCTCTTGATGAAATGAAATCTTTTGGTCTTCTAATTACAAAACATCAGAACATGGGATTATTTCATAAGGATGGATGAAAATGTTGTCCTTCATGTCCAGTTTTGAAAGTGTTCTTCAATGCAGAAAAACATGAATGAATTTATTTTATTTTTTACTCCACTTATTTCAATTTATAATGGAAACATTAGTAAGTAATAATTCTCACTTGATGTTTGAGTGCAAGGGTTTAATGCATTCCTAAGTGCCTTGGAAAAGCCGGTATGCCTGGTGCATTTATACTGATATATGCTGTACTTACCATACTTCATATATATTAATAGATTATCCAAATATAACCAACCTCTTCCCATAACTAGTGAAACAAGATCTTGGGAGAGTACTTCACCATCTCCAGTAGTAAGTGAAGTCACTTTGAAAGAGACAGAGAGCAATGCACAAAAGCATGTGTGGTCATGAGAACCAATGATTCCCTTCCTGGGGGCGGGGAAAGCACTGTATATACTCTTCTAGTGCAACTATAAGAAGATCCCTACAAGTGCTCAGTGGGAGTTTTTCCTAGGTCTGTTCCACATACATTTATTCCTGAAGCAAGTGACTATGAGTATTTCATATAAATGCCAGAGGCATGTTTTCAAAATATTGGTTTGTATATATGTTATAAATTCTTCAGAACACAAGTACTTCATATGAAATTTAAATCTTCTGTTTATTTTATAAGCCCACTGGTGAAACACTCAAAGTATTGAATTATACAGTTAAGTCTATATCTGCCTATACTGTATGTGTGCAAAGACGTCTGTATTGCTATTTACATACATATGTACCCTTATCCATAGGTTCATTTGTGTGTTCCTATGTGTATGGATCAAAATAAATGAAATAAAAGGAAGTAACACAATCAATTATTTTCCTGTATAAATTTGTTTTAGATTTCACTTAAAATGTTGGTGCAGTATAAGATAATTAAAACCTTTTGGGGAGGAAACCATATATATTCTATCATGAAATAAAATTCATTTTATTTATTTATTTATATTTCTTTCTTTCTTTCTTTCTTTCTTT